>JAUTWP010085956.1:0-12210 GCA_033042655.1 Cyathermia naticoides
TTTGTGTGTGTCTATATATTATTTTATATACTATTGTAAACTTTGTCAGGAAAGAAAGACTGGAGGGTGTTGTTTAATACACCGAGTGGGATGGAGCGTGTTTGTGTGTGTCTATATATTATTTTATATACTATTGTAAACTTTGTCAGGAAAGAAAGACTGGAGGGTGTTGTTTAAGACACCGAGTGGGATGGAGCGTGTTTGTGTGTGTCTATATATTATTATTATATATATTATTTTATTAACGTTTATTTTAATTTTATTTGTCACCTGATGATTGTTAAATACATGAAAGCGCTTGTGGCAGTTTGTACAACTCTTTTTTCTTTTTCTTTTTGTATGTATATATATACATACAATAAGAAAACTGCCACCAACAGTTCAAAAAATATTTTTAAATTAATAATTATATATATATGCGTATGTGTACATGTATATGTCTTTATATCTGTGTATATATATATGTGTGTATGTGCTCGTGTGTGTGTCTTGTAATTTAAAACTGCTATTGTACGATAAGTTTGATAGTGCATACACGTTTGTTAAGATGCTACACTTTCCAGAGCTAGGATCTTATACATTACAGAAAGGTGAAGGCATTCTGCAAGGTTGTATTATATTGCTGAACATTTTCGCTTCAAGTTTCAGGATTTCAACAATCTTTTCTCCATTGCATGCTATTAACTTGATCTATATGGCTAGTTAATAACGCCAAGCAGTATGCAATAGCTATGACATGATACATACTCTTTCTTACACGTCATAACAACAATGTTGATCAGAGAAAAATGTTACTCAATTCGTCTCTTCACAATTTAAACAATCAAGTCTGCATTTGTTATTATCTACTGCGAAGGTTATCACTAGATAAATAAATGCATATGCATACATACACATACATGCTGATATAAATGTAAATGCACACACACATACATAAATACATACATACATACATACACACACACGCACGCACACACACATACATACACCCATGCATACACACATGTACACACATACACACATGGGCATATATCCACATACCCACCACCCACAAATACATACACAAATACCCACACACACACACATACACACACATATAATATATTATATTTTTAGTCAACAATTGTGTACAAGGTGTACCAAATCGTTGGTGCATGCGTTCACTATTGCAAACACTATACACAATTACATGTTATATTTTATTGTGAAAGGAAAAAAACTATAATTACAATTACATTTAACATTTTATTGGAAAAGGAAGAAACTATATACAATTACATGTAACATTTTATTGAAAAAGGAAAAAACTATAATTACAATTACATTTAATATTTTATTGTGAAAGGAAAAAATATATACAATTACATTTAATATTTTATTGGAAAAGGAAAAAATATATACAATTACGTTTAATATTTTATTGGAAAAGGAAAAAAAGCAAAGTTTCTTGAACCATAAACCATAACATTATTTGATCAGAGGGCGTGGGACGTAGCTCAACCGGAAGCATGCCCGCCTGTAAAATGATTGGTCATCGGATCGATTCTTGTCAGTGGACCAATCTGCAGTTTCGGCTATCTTCCGTTCCAACCAGTGCTCTACAACAGGTTCATCAAAGTCGTGCTATGTGTTGTCCTGTCTGTGAGAAAGTGAATATACAAGACCCCTTGCTGCTTATCGAAATGAGTAGTCTATCTGCTAGCAGCGGGTTTCTTCTAAAGAAATGTATCAAAATGACCATACGCCCATGTATGACGTCCAATAGCTGACGATAAGACACAATTCAATTTGCTCTAGTGGGGTAGTTTCTTCTTCTGCGTTCTCAAAGCCATGCTCAGACGTCTTCTAACACCGAATACACTTGTCTTGAAAACCTATGGCTATCAAACTAACACGTTTTTATTGTTAGCATTATTTATAATATTCTGAGAAATTAAAATGTGTGTGTATGTGTGTGTTAGAGAGTTAGTGAGAGTGTGTGTATTTGTATGTTTGTGTACCGGTATGTGTGTGAGTGTGTGTGCATGTGTGTGTTTGTGTATGTGTGTGTGAGAGTGTATGTGTGTGTTTGTGTATGTGTGTGAGTGTGTGTGTATACTTATGTGTGTATAATATGTTTGTATGCATGTGCTTTTCTGTGTGTGTATGTGTGTGCTTCTGTGTGTGTATGTGTGTCTGTGTTTGTGTCTAATGTGTGTCTGTGTATGTGCAGGTGCCACTGTATGAGACTACATGTATGTATATATTTTTATTTGTGTTTGTCTACCAGTATGTCACAGTGTATCTGTGTCTGTCTGTCAGATGCATACACACACACATAACGCTCTAAAACACAATACAATGTATATTTATATTGTTCTGATATGTTACAATGTCAGAGCAAATCATATCAATTAGTTTTGTGCTGGGAGTATAATGCTCTTCAGAGTGAATGGTATTTACTAAGTTTAGTTCATTACTCAAACAGATTGACAATGTCTACGTGTGTCTGGTGTATAACATAATGTCAAACAGATTGACAATGTCTACGTGTGTCTGGTGTATAACATAATGTCATACACCACAAATCAATCACTCTTTTTAATACGACCTATTATTAACATGGCGTATTCTGACAGGCATTTCCTAAGGTTGTTTCATTCGTTACGATTGTGAACACCTAACAACATAAGTACACAGTACATTAGCACGGCTATTGATTGCTGTGTAATGAATAGGGCTAATTATGCTAATCGGGTGTGTGTAGTGTGGCACTCCGCTATATCTGATTGACTTGCTATACAGCGTGTAACAATTCAATTCAATGTTTTATTGAAGTGGCAGTGTCTGGTTTTTAAAAATATTTAACCATTTAGATGTTTGATGTGCACCACGCTCCATACTTCCGACGCAACAATCTGTCATTTAGATCACAAGAAAAGCACGTTGTTTCAGCTATGGCTGTAAGAGCCTCTAGAATTTTTTATTTGCGCATGCGGGGAATTTCCATGATGAGCACGTGATAGTCTCTTTATGGAGTAAACTGGCTAAAACAGTTAAAAATAGCACAACCCGTGACCTTTGTACCGTCAAGTCGTAGACGCAATGTCGTCTGGATTTGACTATTTCATTTTAGTACTGAATGATATTATTTGATATAAAAGACGCACGAATTTATTAAAACTGTGGTTTTGCTTGTATTTTTCATTAGAAAAGATAATAAAATATAGAAAACACCGTTAACGTCTCACATTTAAAATATAATATTTGTAATGTAAAAAATTTATCACTTCATAAATACTGGTATTGTTTTAAAGTTTTCCAATCAAGAAATACTATATTATATAATTAGGGCTTCTCCAAAACATAACTATTATTTTAAGTCTGGATTCCTGTTTTCATATTATTATTTATTTATTGCTGTTTGTATATCTCTTAATTGTATAGCATACCATTGCATTTGTATTTATACACTATATGTATGCTCAAAGGCCAATAGGCTTACTGCAATAAAATATTCTTATGATGAACCATTAGCTGAAAAGGGAAATAACCCAATATGTTATGTACTGTCCTGTCTGTGGAAATATAAATATATGTGGTGATAATTTGGTAATAAAATGATAAGTAAAAAGTTCGAAATCGACAAAGATAACATTAATTTTTTTAGATATAAAATATGTTATGTATTTTCAATACTTACCCAAAATGATTTTTTTACAAATGTAATCTTTTGATTCATATCCAAAATCGTCTACCTTTATCCTGTTAGCACCAAAAAAAGTTAATGTTGAAAACGTAAGTGAAATTTATAGTGTCATTGAGTGTGTTTTCTATGGCGATGCAGTATGATTTTGTAATTTAAAAACACTTTTCATATTGTAGCATAATAAATCGTGAAACACTGGTGTATATCATCATTAAATATACACTACCGGTATATATCTGTTAAACGATATGCAACGTGACAAAACATCACATACCTAGAAACAACCATCACATTTGTCATAAAATGACTGCATCCCTTGCTGCTCAGAAAAAACGTACGGGACAATTTCTAAATCTCCTATTTTCCGTTTCAACCAGTGCTCCACAACTGGTTCAATGCTCAACAACTGGTTCATTAAAGGACGTGGTAGATGCTGTCCAGTCTATGGGAAAGTACATATAAAAGATCCCTTGCTGCTTATCGGAAAGAGTAGCCTATATGAGGGTAGCAGTTCCTCTGAAGAAATGTGTCAAAATAACCATAATACATGTCCAATAGCATTAAATATAACACACATTATTTATTTTTATTCCATTATAATGCCAAAATAATTCTGAGTAGGCGTTGATGTATATGTGATTAACGTCTTTATGCACGTGTATGCATCTTAACGCACGTGTGTCTGTGTGTTGTTGAACTCCTGGGACACGACGTTCTGGAGCGCTGCGTTCTTGACTGTTTATAAAATAATTACATCTACAGGAACAATCAAAGCTGCATTAGTTATCTACAGTGGCACAATAATAACGCCCCTGTGTAATACAACCAGGTAAGTGTGGTGATCATTAAGCAAGTCTCGGTGCAGAGTCTCAGTTTCACGCTATCCCAGTCTATGCATTCACACAGCAAGAACATTTCGAAAATCAGCAACACCATTTCTCTAAATTACTTATGATATGTAATGCTGTATACATCATACAAGACCATTTCCTACATGATATGGATATATATTTTTTTATAATAGCTGTATGTAGCATACGACCATTTTCCATATGATATGTGCATTAGTTAGATATAGAATAAAAGATCATTCCTGAAAACATGGGTTTATCTGTATAAAGAAAACTATTTTACATGATCTATTTAGCTGCATACACCAGAATACCATTTCTCACATTTGTATATTTCAAGATCATTTTTAATATTTATTCTGAAAGTTTTTTTCTCTCACATGCATACATCAAACATAGTTCTGCAAACATATTACACGTCAGGTGGCAAACAGATCCAATTTTCTGGAATAAATTGAGAAATTTACAATTTTTTGTCTTGGAAACAACAGCACGAGGGAATAGTGAGATTAAGGTTCAGGGTGATAAAGGAATTCACATTAAACAAGATACACATTAGCGATATTATTTGTTCACTTCTTATGCAACATCTCACCATGCAAGAGACGGAGACGCTTTCAATCTCACGTATACAAGATTAAAGAGATCTGATGAAAATTCCATATTTCTTATGTTCCATTATGTGAAAAACTGAAATCAATAAACTATAATACTTAATAGATATTAATATTTGTTTAAAGACACCTCATTACTTTTTTAATCAGCGCTGTTATGTTTCAAATATACAGTATTCAGGACTCATGGTCTTCAGAAAAATCTTTGCCGCTACATAGGATGGTCTTTCCAATAACTGGAATGAAATTGTTTTAACGTGTCTACATCACTAAATAAGCGTTCAAGCACGCCCCTCCTGGGCACGATGTCCGACAGTGCCGGACACCTTAGCCAGGATGTGATGTTTTCCAATAAGCAGCAAGAAAAGCTTTATGAATTTTCCCACAAAAACAAAACACATACCACGGCATTTGATGAAGCAAATGTTGACCATCATCTGCTACAGAATATAGCCCTGTTGTAAATGGTTCATCTCTGATCCGAGGACCAATCACTTCAGAGGCAGACGTTCTGCTTCTGAGTTAAATATTACGTATATTTTATTTTTATTTTTTTACTGATTGTTTTTCTTATTTCAAGATTTCCATTTCATCTCTTAACACAGAGTATTAGTTCTGGCTTATTTCTGTTTATTTTACACTCTCGATATGAAACGGAATATTGCAAAGGATACATAGAAAAGAAACAGGAGCAACTAAACGTGTGATGATATATGATGAGTATTAAACGAGAGAAAGTTTCTTCGTTTGATTGTGTAATCTGAGTTAATAGACTTTTTAGCGTAACAGTTAAGCATTTTATAACTGTGAGGTACTTGCCACTCAGTTAACAGGGTCAAGTTGTTTGACATCTATGGTCAGAGCCAGACTGTTATAGCAGACGCGCTCAGTTAACAATTAATGGTTTGTTGTGTATTATGTTTTATGGGTACCAAGACAGTTTGGTATGTTTTATCTTCTGTTTTCTTTTCTTTATCTATGTCTATAATTTATTGTCATTTTATCAATTTTATTTTTATACTAGAATTGTGTTTTGTAATGACTATATAAAATAATATCTGAGATAGTCAACCCAGGACCCCATCCCTGACACTACCAGAATCTTTGTCTAGGAAAATAATATATTAAAAAAAGACGAAAGATAATGGTTGGTTGGTTATACCTATATTATTTTTGTGCTTACATGGAATTATGGTTCAAGTACGCTGTCATGGACACATAGTTCGTCTTCCCGAGCCGTCTGTCTAGGATATAAGTTAATGTTAGTAGAAGAGAGGAAACCCGCTACCGCCACATAGGTTACTCAACAAATAACCGTTTGGCCACTCATTTAAATAAATCTAGTCAAGAGAGACAGCAAGATATTATTTCTTAACATCAATAATTAATTTTCTTTAAATTAATAAAATAAATAATATGCATGTAACTGAAATAATTGAAAACTAACATTAAGACAACAGATAATCCATTAAAGCGGGCATCAAAGTTATGTTGAAAACGAATTAAACGAGGAATTAGTTTGTTTTGCTTAATTAAGGTTAACGAACTG
Source organism: Cyathermia naticoides (assembly GCA_033042655.1). Classification (NCBI taxonomy): domain Eukaryota; kingdom Metazoa; phylum Mollusca; class Gastropoda; order Neomphalida; family Neomphalidae; genus Cyathermia; species Cyathermia naticoides. The sequence goes on from JAUTWP010085956.1 coordinate 6,703, forward strand.
CAATTCCATGGAGACTATGAAATTACAGAACACTACAAAGTGGGAGACATTCCACGTCTACTTGAGAGAATCTCAGAGTCATTAGGCGAGTGTTTACACCGAGAGTGTTGAGCGTGCAGGTGTTGTTCGCATTACGCGTGAAGAGGAAGCCAGGGTATCTGCACATCGATCAGAGCAACATAAAACATCAAAGCATGGCAAGCCAAGCACACGGTAAACATATGCCGAGCAGGTTCTTATGTCGTAATATTCAAAACAAAATTAAAAGGGTGAAATTTGTATTATGCTGTCAATGGATGGTTCAAAGAACACAGGAAATGTAGAAATTTTCTTTAACGGCATTCTTTAAAATAATGTTTTTATTGTATTGTTACTGATATTGGGACTATAATGATAAAAATGTTTACATTGCAACCACAAAGACATTCTTTATATTCCTACCATAGAGACAATTTGTTTTATATATTCCTTCCTCAAAGACGAATCACACAATGCAAACCATAATTCATTTTTGTTTTTGCTATCACAAAGGAGAAACATTTTATAGTGATTACACAACAAATCACTTTCGATGTTCCTACCACAATGCTAAATAATTTTGATAACGCTGCCACAAAGAATGAAAAATATATTTTGATATTGTTACCACAAAGACAAATAACTTCTAGTATTGCTATCACAAAGACAAATAACTTCTAGTATTGCTATCACAAAGACAAATAACTTCTAGTATTGCTACTAAAATGAAAAAAAAATTTGATATTGATTCCAAAAAGAAAAATCACTTTAGATATGGCGACCATAAAGATAAATCAGTTTTGATATTTGTACCGCTAAGATAAATCATATTACAGAGAGAATATGCGATGACCTTTAATAAATCAGCTGTAGAATGATCTGGGATGATAAATAATGCAACATAGAAAAGTGTACCAATGGACCGCTTAAATAAGTACGCCATTCAGACTTTTGTGCTGAGAATACTGACAATACAAGCCAGACTTACTGCCATACGATATCACACCATTCAAACCTTAATCCTCAACCCTCAACACAATTGATAGCTTTTTCATGGCCTTGTCAATGTACCAGAGTGTAAAATCCACATAACAGTGTAAACACAAATTAACAGTTATTGAAGAAAACCTCATCCATTTCAATTAACAAACTTTAATGTTTGGGCTTCCAAGAACCAAGACCATTTGAAAACCATCCCGTATCCAGATTGATTCGGAGGAAAATTCCTATGGGTGCATGTTTCTTGTTTAATACGATTTGGCATGACTTTAAGGCAACGCACCAATTCTTAATAAACGCTCGAGCCGTCAGATGGTGGAAACATTCATCATTGCACAGCAATGGTAGAAGGTACACAGCGTGTTAAGTTAATTAGCAAGGCAACCTCGCTCTACTAGGGACATGCAGAACTTCTCGCTGGATTTCTCGCTGGATTTCTCGCTGGACTTCCCATGAAGCTGCCATCCATCAAAGCGTCCGACGCCATCGAGACTCGAGAGGGCGGGCATTATGACACACATCGATGCGATTGATACAAAATGGCAAAATTAAGGTCGCAGGGCGGGATAAATTGGTAAGGATTTAGTTGTGGACTTGCGATGGATTGTGAACGCTTCCATACAGTTGGATGAGCATGTGATCAGTCTCCAACACGTCGGGCAGGTCGCGTGTGTAGAGGGGCGAGTTCCATCACACAGATGATTCAGAGGATGATGGTCGATAGCTTTAATCGCTCGTGAACACAAAACAACTAATCAAGAGAAGTGAAGTGAATGTGGAAGTAGGGAATATAAATGTTTATCTACTAAATTATTTACTATCTTTGCAAGATAATGTGCGACAATAATTGTTTTTAACCAGCTGTCCGTGGTTTGGGCTATCATTGTCAACGGGAAAGTGCATATGAAAGATCCCTTGCTGTTTATCGATGAAAGTCTGTGATTGTATCCATAAATAACGTATTTGACCGTAACTGGACATAAGCATGTTAAACCCACGATGCCTACATACAGGTTCTCAATAAGCTACATAGTGCGGCGGAAGCGGGTTTCTTCTCTGCTATTAATAATATTGATATACTAATGTCCTAGATAATCAGAGCAGAAAACAGTTGTGTGATTGGGAAAAAATCCTGAATCTAAATTAAGTACATGTATATTTAATACACATTTTTTATTAAACACTTCTTTTGTTGAGTGAAAGAAACATCCAATTAAATGATTAAATTTTTATTAAACACTTCTTTTGTTGAGTGAAAGAAACATCCAATTAAATGATTAAATTTTAATCTGACATGTGTCTGTATTGACAGTAGGCTTACTAAAGTAAAGAAATGTATATATACTTTCATGATCCCTATACAAAATACATCGCATATGTTAAACATATGTTTTCAAACATAAAAACACGCGTATCTCATACATATCGGTTTCTCATGTGTAGGCTGCTTGATTATTTTGGATTTAGAATTACATGGAACCTGTCATGCAGGCTGACATCCATGCAATTTAATATTTATTACCATAGTCTTGCTTTTACGTGTGTTAAACGCAGGTGGCTAGCTTCCGGAGGATGTAAAAGTAAAGTTTGTTTTATTTAACGACGCCACTAGAGCACATTGATTTTTTTCTTCTTATATCAGCGGCTATTGGACGTCATTCGTATGGCAATTTTGACATATTTATTAGAGAAACCCGCTGCCGCCACATAGGCTACTCTTTCCGATAAGCAGAAATGGATCTTCTTTGTGCACTTTTACACAGACAGGACGGCACATAATTCGGCTTTTGATAAACCAGTTGTGGAGAACTGGGTTTAATGGAAAATTGCCCCAACTGCAGATTGGTCCACTGAGAAGATCGATCCGACGACATACAGCTTCAAAGGCGGACATGCTACCTACTGCTACGTCCTGCTCCCTTCTGGGGACGTGTTCTATTATAATATATAGTTAATTCTTCAATAAAGCGCTCGGTTGATTTCGTTAATGCTATCATGGACAATTACTTCAGACAGACTCGTTCATCTCCCGTGAGAGGCGTTTCCTATTGCCAAACCCCCGTTCATGTAAGCAGAGGATGAAGTCATCAAGACATTAATACAATTATACTGAGTGCTACCCAACATTTAATATTCTGTAAGAAAGTGACAGCTAATCTAACATTTATATGGGTTTTATGATTACAATCCTAACAGACGAAACCCAGTTTTAATGGATAAAATATGCACGTTATTATTTAAACTTGCACTGGACTATCAGCTCTACTCCTGTCCTGGTCGCGGTGGATGGATAAAACCATAAACTGCGCCCGCTAGAGGCGTCTGCTATAACAGCCTGGCTCTGGACGTAGACGTTAAACAACTTAATCTGCTGTTTTCGGACACCAGGTGATGGTCCGTCAAACACGATATTCTGCTTACCAAACAACTCAACACTTGTTGGATATTTGAGAAACTGTTAACGTTTTGCAAGAAAGTGGCGTATCAAGCGACATATAAATGATTGAACACATTTATAGCACGTACAATCCCCATGCTCACAGTCCAGGGCGCGGTGGATGGATAATACCATAAACTGCACCCAGGAGAGGCGTCTGCTATAAAAGCCTGGCTCTGAACGTAGACATTAAACCGCATGACCTGTTAGGTTATGTGGCAAGCTGTTATAGCAGACGCCTCTCTTGGGCCCCTGATATGACGTCAGTAATTTTCGTTATTCAAGAGATTAGATAGGTAGTGTGTGTACCAAGCTGGAAAAGATGCTTACTTAACAACAGGAGCGGGATGTAGCATGCCCACCTTTGAAGCGGTCGGTCGTCGGATCGATCCTTCTCAGTGGACTCAGTGCAGTTTGGGCAATTTTCCGTTCCAACCAGTGCTCCACAACTGGTTCACCAAAGCCCGTGGTATGTGCTGTCCTGTCTATGGGAAAGTGCATACAAAAATCCCTTGATGTTTACTCTAAGAAGAAATGTGTCGAAATGAGCATACGAATGACAACCAATAGCCGCTGATAAGAAGAAAATAAGTGCTGTATCTAGTGGCGTCGTTAAATAAAACAAAATTTACTTTTACTTAACAACACTTGCACATTTTAAATCAGAGTCAAACGTATTATAGTTAGACAAATTGTCGCAAAATCATCTATGCAAGAAAGGGTCGTGTATGTGCAGTTTCACACGCATAGTAAAACACATACAGGGCTTAAAGAACCATTGGTGAACAATTGGCTGGAACAAGAAATATACTAATAGATAGCAGCAGCAAGTTTTCTCTGAAACTGTGTCAGACTGACAATGTGTTTAAAGTCCAATAGCCAATGATTGAAAAACAATCAATAGGCTCTAGTGGTGTCGTAAAATAAAACAAATATTAAACATTACAAACATCGTGGTTATTTGATAACATTACAAACATCGTGGTTATTTAATAACATTACAAACATCGTGGTTATTTAATAACATTACAAACATCGTGGTTATTATTTAATAACATTACAAACATCGTGGTTATTATTTAATAACATTACAAACATCATGGTTATTATTTAATAACATTACAAACATCGTGGTCATTATTGCTCAGTGGTACTGCAATTATTTTAACCTCCATCTTATGTTAAATACTAAATCTGTTTAAATATTACGTTTTTAATAACACTCGTTAGCATCTGTTTTATGACTGCCATCCTATGACGTATGTGTTACAGAAATATCAGTAATTGTAAATGTGTAGAACTTGGAATTTTCAAGTACAGATATATAGGCAATTAAATGTAAAGACAACGAAGTGACATTTCTCTTGAAGCATTTTGTCCAAACTATAAAACTAGAAAATAATTATTTAAAAAATATATTAAATGTCGTTTTTGTTGTTCTGCACTTTATGAACAGGAAATATTCGTCTAATATTTTTTTAAACTGCTCATTATCTGCTGTAAGTACGTGCATTGAGGACGTTTGTCGCCATGTGTATGTTTCGATAAGCATCTGCCATTATAGCAAAAGAAAACACAAATAACAACAGGCAATATATTCGTTTTCAAGGTCAAAGGGATAACAATTATAACACGCATACACACGTACTAACATACAAACACGCATAAAGACACAAACACAAACACGCTTACACACACATACATACAAACATACATACACAACAATGCATACATACATACATACATACATAAACGCTTACCCACATGCACACACATACACAGCATACACACACACATACATACATACACACATACACACACACATATACATATATACACACAAATATACAGACATACAAAAACCCATACACGCGTGTACACAAATACAAAACTTCCACACACATACGTGTGTATACGTTTATGTAAGTGTGTATGTGTATATTTACTGTTATGGTAGAAATAACCTTTAAGCGTGATACCAATAAATAATAACACCAAATGATATTTAAAATTTAACAAATTTATTTTACAGTAAACACAGTTAAAATACAAAG
>JAUTWP010086067.1:0-12208 GCA_033042655.1 Cyathermia naticoides
GTGTGTTAAATGTATGATCTAGTCTGTGTATTGAATGTATGGTCTAGTCACAGTGTATTGAATGTATGGTCTAGTCACAGTGTATTGAATGTATGATCTAGTCAGTGTATTGAATGTATGATCTAGTCAGTGTGTTAAATGTATGATCTAGTCTGTGTATTGAATGTATGGTCTAGTCACAGTGTATTGAATGTATGGTCTAGTCAGTGTGTTAGTATGATCTAGTCAGTGTATTGAATGTATGGTCACAGCACAAGGTGAAGTGATATCAAAACAGCAATCTAAGTAATAATACATGTAATGATGGAATTGTTTTAACATAACCTACATGTATTCCATACCTTGGTCACAATCATGTGTTATTTCTATGTAATATATATGTCCTCTGGATAAACCGGATTGCTGAGTTCCCAACTGGCTCAAAGTGGTGTAGACTTTTCTTGGAATTACGCCAAGCATTTGCATTCTTTTACCAGTTTGGTCAATTTAAATGTGTTATACACATATTTTATTGATTTTGAGGGAACTCGAGCCCTTCAACAATCTTCTAGATTGTCATGCAAATTTTATTCTATACTTAATAAATCTTGTATAACTTAATTAGATTTAAATGACAATGTTGACATTTCGTTATGATATAATTGACTGAAAGTTTACGTCATTTAAAATGTATTTGTACAAGACATTAGATAAGAGGCTTTATATGGATTTGGTTTTTTAAATTATAAAAACATTTCCAACCAGTCAAACTTGAGGGATGGGTAAATGCCATTGCTCGTTTCCTGTGTATAGTAATGCTTTTCAATCGGGCAACAAATACAATTGAGCAAGTAACCTTTGAAAATAAATGTTCATAATAACCTTACACTAGGAAACGTGCTATGGATTATATTATTTCATTGGTTTCATTAACTATATATTGTAGTCACATAAAAAAGTAAAATTTGTTTTGTTTAATGATGCCACTGGAGCACATTGATTTTTATTTTATCAATGGCTATTGGACGTCATTCATATGGTAATATTGACATTTCTTTTAGAGAAAACCCAGTGCCACCACATAGGCTACTCTTTCTGATAAGCAGCAAAGGATCTTTTATATATGCACCTTCCCATACACAGGACAGCACATCCCACAGCATTTGATGAACCAGTTGTGGACTACTGGTTGGAACAGAAAATATCCCGAACAGGTAGTCATATAAAAATTCAACACTCCTCACATAATTGGTCAAGAGCAGTATAAATCAGGCAAGCAATTTTCCAGTTTTTACTTCTTTTTCAAATACATTTAAAAAATTATATTTTATGTATAAAAGACTGGTATGTGTTATCCTTTCTGTTGAAAAATGCATGAAAGATTTCCTGTTTCTGTACAGTGAAACCTCTCTAAACCAGATACCCATGGGACCAAGTAAAACGTCCAGTTTTTAGAGATGTCCAGTTTTCAGGAGTTAATGTACACTAAATGGATAGATTGGGAGCAAATTGTCAGGTTTTGATGGGATTCTGGTTTAGAGGGTGTCCGGTTTAGACAGTCCACTGTAATTTAAAATGTTAGTTTACTTCTTCCGGAAGCGGGATGTAGCTCAATTGATAGTGTGCCGGCCTTTGAAGCGGCTGGTCATGGGATTGATCCTTCTCAGTGGACCCACCTGCAGATTGGGCTATTTTCCGTTCCAACCAGTCCCACAACTGGTTCATCAAAGGCCATGATATATGCTGTCCTGTTAGGAAAAGTGTATATAAAAGATCCCTAGCTGTTTATCAAAAAGAGTAGCCTATGTGGCGGCAGCAGGTTTCCTGTAAAAAAATGTGTCAAAATTACCATATGAATGATGTCCAATAACTGCTGATAAGATAAAAATCAATGTGCTCTAGTGGCATTGTTAAATAAAACAAACTTTGACTTTTTCCCTCATGATCTTGACCACATGTCACCCTTGCTGTATGTTTGATTCCCAATAGTGGGTGATTAAACAGTGTGCATGGACGTCATTAAATAAACATTTACTGGCATGATCAATGCCATGGTTTAGTTCACTGTTCTAGATTACCAGTATCATCATATCCCAGGGATACTAGATTATAATTTTGGATATAACACTCCAGTAGCCCACTATACAAAATTTTCATGTGGGATACCAGATTTTGAAATGCTGATATTCAACTGAGGTATTTGGACTATTTTCCATTCCAACCAGTGGTCCACAACTAGTTTGAAACTAGGCCTGAGAATAATACAAGAATGGGAATGGTCATTCAGGTTGCCTGGAGATAACCTGACATCATATTGATGAGACCTAAAAACTGGATGTCATGCTTTTGACAAGAACATGTACCATAGTCCTTATTTCATCCAACTTGTGTGACATCTTGAATTTTCTGTGTTTTATTTCCTGCAAAAGCACCATATAACTGAAGTTCAGATATATATACATGTATATAGCACCATTCATTTGTGTTGAAAATTGTTAATTTTTGTACTTTGGTAAAACCTGAAACCAAAACAGGTTACTCGAAGTGTGATTTGGGCTAACCTATTTTTGGTTACTTTGTTCCTTAATCTCAGACCTCCTTATACTGTCATTAACATCTGTCCTGCACAGACAGACCTTGAAATTGTGTGCCTAGGACAACTTGTTTGAATACGTGATTGAATAGAACCATGAAAATTAGTCAAACCAACCAACCATCTATTTTGTTGAGTCATAAAGCTCATATTATATATCACTGAATTTGCTCTTAACACAATAAACTCCCAGAGGGTATACATGTATATAGCAATGTCAGTGTATAGATTTATACATACAGGCATGATGCAATCTATGCATACGTGTATGCTTGCTATTGCCAGATGATACCAGATGGTTTTATTCCAAATTTCATTTGTAGTCATAACATATGACAGAATAGACGTTTAATGAATGAAAGAAATTTAGTTTAATGCTACCCACCACATTGTTTAATTATATTCACTATTACGTATTCAACATATGGTAATTGAAAATGGTCATACGTATGCTAGTATTTACAGTTTCAAAATAAAACCTGCTCTGATTTTTTTTTTTTTAATATGCACGTTCCTATGGACAGTACAGCATACACCATGATCTTTGTTATAACATTCATTTCATCATTTGCCTTGTTTGGGTAGGTAGAACGTGTTATTTCCCCCTTTCCCAAATATGATAGATTCTGGGGGGAAATGCAGAAGTCCTGGCCAGAAAGAAATCAGTTATTTGATTTAGTGAATAGATGCCGATTAAGCAATGTGCTGGGGTGGTGTTGACATTCCTTTCCTTTCATGATTGCGTATAGAAAGTTCTAGAAGGTGATGTTGAGCTGTGAATCAATATGATCTCCTGACATGGCTAAAGCTTGTCTGCAGTATGATGCAGGGATCTAATGCTAGGTGTGGCCGTTTTATGTTTAATATACATGTAGTGCTGGGACTGAGAAAGTTATTTCATCCAATGAAGGTTCAGACATGTCTCCACCTCAAGACTGGTCAAGAGCATTCTGTCGGTGGGAAAGTGTTTATAAAAGATCCTTGTTGCTTATAAAAAAAGTGTAGCCTATGTGGTGGCAGCCAGTTTCCTCTAAAAATGTGTCATATGGTTGAGGTCCAATAGCTGATAAGATAAAATCAGTGTGCTCCAGTGGCATTAATAAAAAAAACTTTACTAGCAGGGGTCTATAGCAGGGTGGGGTCTTTGTATGCCCATACTATTGCATGTATGGTTGCTAGGTGTGGTCTTTGTATGTCCTTAATGATCATGCTGTTTTAGGAGTTGGTGTTGATGGGTTCAGTGGTTGAAATAATTGGTCACCTGGTTGCCAAGGGCAATGACATTATAGAGATGGGTCTACAAAGAATGGTGTTAATTACTCATCCTAGGGGCCAGTTTGCCTGTAGACTTATAGACATTATTTCAACCCATGATGTGTTGTCTTTCAATGTATAACAGTACTAAATTCTCTCTTAATGAGCATTGTTGGTGTGGTGTTTATTTAAACAGATTATCACTGACTGCAACTTGCAAGTTAATCTGATGTTTTGTTTGATCCTGTCTTCTGAAATTAAAACATTTGAAAGCTATCTTGTCACTTTATGAAAGGATTGTCATCTATTTTTATGTTTAAATCTAAAATGAAACTGTATCTGGTCCATCAAAGGCTGTGGTATGTGCTCTCATGTCTGTGCATATATAAAAGATCCCCATGCTGCTTATTGGAAAGTGTAACATATGGTGGCATCAGGTTTCCTCTACACAAACTATGTCAAAATGACTGTATGTTTGACGTCCAATAATCAATAATTTAAAAGCAATCAATGGGCTCTAATGGCATCGTTAAATAAAACAAACTTGACTTTACATAACAGTTTTTAGTTTTTCACTTGTCAGTTAAGTTAAAACATAATACATTGACCTCTGTATCCATCACTTATCTAGCAAACCAGATACCCTGAGTTTGCTTTTATCTTGAACCATCCGTGTCAGCACATTACATCAGATGAAGTGGGTAAACGTGGGACAAACCTCACATCATATTCTCTACCAAATTAACTGCAGTTTATAGTGAAACTAATTTATTACTGCTTTTGGTGTGCATAGTGACCATATGTTTGACATACAGTAGCCAATGATTAAATAACAATCGATGTGCTCTAGTGTTGTGGTTAAATAACACAAACTTTACTTTCTTCTGGATTTCAGACCTGTCCAGTTTCACATATTTGGCAGACTCATGCATTGGCAGGCCTCAAATTTAATGGTGCCACTGGTGTTGTATAAATTGCCATAGGTGAGGTGTCTTTCACTGATGGCAAATATTTTTTCTAAATTGTCATGCATTACAAATTCGAGCCTGATTTGGAAGTGATGTTACACTGGCACACCACTGCATGATATTCTCATACATTTAAAAACAAATTGTTTTTACCTGTGTTTTTACTATATTAGACCTCAAAAAAGTATAAATATTTATAATTTAGGACGAGAATTGGTCAGACTACCATTTTGCTTCATATTTTCAAAATTATTCCAGGGGATTATGAAATGTTTTATATATTTTTATTAAAATGGATTCTAGTTCATATAATTATTAGGAAAATTCAAAACATTTAAGAACTGTATACATAAATAATTAAAATGTTGATGGAAATTGGATATCATGTTTGTCCATAGCATAACAAAACTTCAATCTATAGTTTTAAGAAATTCTATTTGTGAATTAGCAGGGGGAAATCCATTTTTCTATGACTATCTGTTTTCATTTAGGTAGAAATATGGAACATGTCTTCCCACAAACTGAAGCAAAATTCTTATCTGTAGTTTAGTGATATTCTGTCAAGATTTTGTGGTAGAAGAAAATGTTTCTTCCCTACATCTTCCGGTTTGCTTGTTGGTAAAATGGCCCACTTATCAGAATGGTTGAACTGAGGAACGTGGCCTATGCACTGTCTGGTATATTTAGAAATGTCTTGTCTCTATTTATAGCAGGCAGATTTTCTAAGGGTATTGATCAGAGTTTTCCACTCCTTAATAGTGGGAGGATGCCCATGGTATAGTTCTGGCTTATTTCCAGAATTCATCAAGCGGAATGCCAAACTGCCACAACATTAAAGCATAAGAAAATAAATATCCTGTTACTATGGATGCATACATTATGTAATGTTTAGTGGAGGCATGTTGTTTTATCTTATTTTATATGCTGTAGTTTTGTACACCAAAATTGGAAAGAGCTATAGTTTGATATTGTGTGTATTAGCCTATAATTATGAGGAATATATTTGATTATAGCAAGTTTAATATTATATTTATTAATGTGAACAGTAAAATGACTGCATGTTTAATAATTAACAAACAGTGGGTAAATTATAATATCAATTTATACTATAACTTTACAACATGAAGCAGGAAGGGAAATAAAACACTTGCTAAAAGAAATTTCTATTACTAGTATTAGAAAGTCAACCTAATTAAGTGTTGTTTTATGCATAATTACCGGGTAGAGTACTTACACAGCTGGGAGTCGGTGCATGCCCACCTCAGACACATTATTATAAAATCTTTAGTATACCATTGGATGAAATGGATGGAAACATTTTTAACGTGCTTACATCACTAAATAAGTGCTCAAACACGCCCCTCCTGGGCATGATGTCTGACATTGCCAGACACCCTACCCAGGTCGGGAAGTATACCATTTCATTTCAGGAGTGAGACATCCAATTTTAAAATGTATTCTAATCTAATGATGATTTTAGTTGTATTATGTTTGTAGAGATAATCTATGCCTAGACTGGGACTCCCAATCTGGAGGTTTCCAGTCCACAAACATTTAGTATGATAACAAAAAAGATAGGCATTCATAATTTGCTATTGTCTTTTTGTGGACTGGATCCAAATTTTGCTTTCATAATGGATTAACTGTATGAATGTGCTGTTAAAAACAATGTTAATTGACTTGTGTTGTTTGCAGATTTTAGTTATCGCACTAATTGTCATGCAGTCATTAACAGAGCTTTGCACACCGGTCAATGGCTGGCATTCATTCATCTGTTGATTACTTAACCCTATTTTCACCCTAATTGCTTGAGCACCCATGCATACTGCTGGGTGGCATTGATGATACCCAAATGATGTTATGGGTAGCAACGAAAGGGCCTGTTTTTGCTCTGATCACTGCAAAGTGGGTTTCTTAGCAACTGCTGCCACCACGTGCCACTGCATGCTATGATATAACCGTGTTAGTCTGTATCTGTTATTTGGTAGCAAGACTAGAGAATGATCATACCCAGTCCAGTGAGCTCACCATTGGAGATGCTATCTCCATCACAGTTTGGAGCAGTATGGAATGGTAGGCAGTTTTAAAATTCTACTCTGTTACCTGCTTTCTTGCACCACTCGCAGATGAGTCAGATACTTGTGATCATTCTAACTGTAAACAATTATATAATTGCATGCACATTTGCTTCTTAGTTCTTGTTTGCATTAGTATTAGGCTGTAAAAGATAAGATTGCACCCACACCTCCTACTTTTATTTATGGAATAAACTGATAACTAGTAAAAAGAAGACTCCGGATTCAACATAGCCAAATACAGTTGTTTCAAATCCACTGACTAGTTTTCAGATGAAATTGTATAACTGTTCAGTATTGTATAAACCGTGTTAATTTTATATCCATAAAATGATTTATAATATCAGATCTAAAAACATTATGGGGTTTTCATTTACAACTTTGTATTTAGAGAGCAGACCAGTAATATACACAGACATCTGCTATAACAGCCTGGCTCTGAACGTTGACGTTAAACAACATGTCCTGTCCTATATGCACACAGTGCTTGTTAACAATAAATACCTCTGCAAATACACGGGAGATAGATGGCTGTAGTGGGTGAGGGGACATGCAGACAGTGTAACTATGGGTCCGCCCTTGCAAAGTTTTCTATGCATGAAAAGTTAATTTCCATGATAAAATATTTCCATATAGGTAATTTGAGATTTTTTTACATTTTTGTCATATTAAAATAAACATTAATATATTGCGCTTGGGTTAATAAATGATTTTAATATTCCATTAAACATGTGCAACATATTTTGTACTCATTATTGTCTAGCTGTACAACCATCAGTACACTTGAAATGGCCATTTCATAAATTGTATTGGCATATAATATTTATATCACATTTTGAAAATGTACTCTTTGTTTGTAGAATAGTCGAACTAAACTTTCTTTTCAAATTTAGCGCACTATGACCTGTATTAACCAGCCAGGTGTATTAAGAGACATTTCGTTATTCCATTGTGTGGCTGCTTAATACATGTTTGTATAAGTAATTTTAATACGCTTAAACAAGCTAAGCTCAGCTTTGTTACTGCCACTTTAACAGTCTCTTGTATATGATAATTGCATGTAGCAAAGTTTTGCTATTTAATTATATAACATATATTGTTGGGACAGGTGAGTCATCTGTGTATTTGAACAATCAGGACTGCCATCTATGTGACAGTGTGTTGGATTGGGAAGTGGCAATCACAATGACAATAGTGAAATTCCTGTAACATATATCCCGCATACTTGTATAGCTTGAACACCTACACCCCACTGATTGCAAGCTAGCCCAGTAGTTTGTCAGCAGTTTGCCCAGCGGTTTGTCAGCAGTTTGCCCAGCTAGCTGGCCAGTTTTCCAGCAAGATATCTTCACTACCTCTCTGTTTGATTAGTTTCAATACAGCCACAATGTTACACTAAATATAGCACACTTCATATATGTCTGTGTGATACCTGATGTTAGAATGACATTGTATGTAATTGTAGGAATCTACCGTGTCAAATCGTCATGTTGTTTAATGTCTTCATTCAGAGCCAGAATGTTATAGCAGACACCTCACCCGAGGGCTGTTTATGGTTCAAGCCATCCACAGTATCAGGGACACTACCTTGTACGTAAAACATTCTTTTAGAACCACATCTTTCCAACATCACAAGATGTTACCTGTTATAGTCAAACCTGCTCAAGTGCCCAACTGTCTTCAAAGGTCACCTTTATTTTCTCCCAAATCAGCTAACTTGGTACAATATAACCTGTATTAAGATGTCACTGTTTGTTTATGGGTAGCTGTTTAGCTGTTTAAGACGGGTTTGACTGTATTACAACAAGAACTTACAATAGATTTTCTGAAGAGTTGTAGAGATTTCAGCTATTTGTTTTAAATGAACATTTAATAGATTTAAAGAATTTTTATTTTTGAAAGTGAAGATTAAAAAGAAACATTTCTGCGACTATGTATGTGTGTGTAGCTGTTGCTCCTGATCCACCCCTAGAAACAGGGCTGAACCACTCCATAGTAAAACTGTTTTAAAATCTTCATATAATTGTAAATGCCCATTTTAAGTCACTTATTGCCACTTTAGGTCAAGGTCATTGACTATTTTAGGTCAAGGTCATAACCTAATCTATGTTTAATCATTGTCCATTCTATGGCAAAGTCATTGTGCATTGTATTGCATGCTCCATTCTAATTTCAGATCACTTTGCATTGGCAGTATAACTTATCATTTAGATGGGTTACAACATTCTATTGCTTGTACATAGTAGTGTACTCTGTGTGGCTTCAGTTGATTGTTTGAGTAGATGCTGTGTTTTAATATAGTAGAAAGTAATCTTGTAATGAAGAGAACACTATAATGTTTATGTTTCTCAACCACTGTCTGGCTGTCGGGTGAATTTAAGGAATGCTGGCTCGTTGCTACCCACGTCATCATTTGTATCAAGTGCTTGGCGTACATACAAATACCAAGGAAACATCCTAGCTTCTAGTTTACTACTTCTTTCAGCATTTAAACATGTTTACCATATGATTAGCACAGAATTTTAAGTTTTAAACAGGGTAATTTATTTAGAATTATAAATAACAATCATTTGTCTATAGAACTAATTAGAAAGTATATCATATGATTAGTGCAGAATTTAAAGTTGTAAACAGGGTGATTTATTTGGAATTATGAATAACAATCATTTGTCTATAGAACTAACTAGAAAGTATAATGATATTGTGTGATGTAGATGGTTTATTGAGAAAGGTTATTTATTAACAACATAACTTCATTCATAGACATCTTCTGATGAATTTAATGTTTACGAGAGTGGGACATAGCTCAATTGGTAGCATGTACGCTTGTGAAGCAATTGGTCATTGGATTGATCATTCTCAGTGGAACCATCTGCAGTTTGGGATATTTTCCATTCCAACTGCTGGTTGACAACTGGTTCATCAAATGCCATGCTATTTGCTGTCCTGTCTATGGGAAACTGCATATAAAAGATCCCTTGCTCCTTATTGGAAAGAGTAGTTATGTGGCGGCAGTGGGTTTCCACTGAAGAAATGTGTCAAAATTAACATATATATATGTTTGATATCCAATAGGTGATAAGATAAAAAAAATCAATGTGTTCTAATGGCATCGTTACATAAAACAAACTTTAATTATCTTTAATGTTTCTGAATGTCAAGCCTGTACATCATAGAACATTTTATTTAGTATTGTCTTGAATCACTATGCAAGTTTTCGAGATCACTACACAATTCTAAAAGTAATACTATACACACTAAGTAATTGCTAATCAATTGATACATTTTACTAATAAACATTTCTAAATAAAATCTCTGTATTACATAGAATATTTAAAAAAAGAGTAAATTTTTAAAGAAGTTTATGATAACATTTTGTCTTTATTAAAACATGAATCTAATAAGGTAATTTTATCAAATTGTTTCTTTGATAGGTATGTACATATTAAACCCAGCTTGATGGATACATTATTGACTTAACATAGATTTTTAATACATTGATTTTTATAAGGAAATATTTTTAGATGCTGTGAAATTACTGGTTTTATCTATTTTTGTATATACTTTGTTGATTTATTCAGGCTGGCATTTCCTCAGCTACATTCTAGTTTTTATCTTATCGTTTCCGATAAAATGGTGATGGTTGTTTGAAACTATTTTTATGATTGTGTTTAGAACTGTGCTTGCAATGAATTATTAAGGCTAGCTTTGAGTATTAGGTATAATCTACCAAACAATTTAGAGCTATATATTGGCATTTCACCAATACGTGCATAAAGGGCAAACCGACATAAGACATAAGATGTATAGAAAAAGTGGTCTATATTTAGAACTGATACGTAACAGCAAATGTGCACTTAGTCCTGAATATTTTGTTTAGTGAACAGTTATATTTAAAACTAAAATCATTGTTTTAATAATGCTGAGCTTATTATTAAGATACACATTTTAGAAATGATTAGCCTCTTTGTTTAGAAGTGGAAAGTGCCTATAAAAGATCCCTTGTTGCTTATTGTAAACATCCTGTCTTGGGTCACAGAAATGGCTGAGGTCATAACTGGGGCCCAAGATGGTCTTCTGCTGTAACAGTTTGCTCTGAATGTAGATGTTAAATGGTTTGGCTTGACTTATTGGAAAGAGTAGCCTATGTGGCAGCAGCTGGTTCCCTCTAAATGACACCATGACCAATATTGGATATGATTAAAAAGCAATCAGTGTGCGCTAATCATAATGTCATCATTAAATAAAACAAACTTTACTTTTATTGTATTTAGAACTATAATTATAGTAGAAGTAGACAGTTGTGAAAACATGTTTAGGTGCATTGTTAGTAAATTGTGCAATGTTAGTAAATTATGTATTAATTATAATAGCTAGAGTTATGCATACAAAAATGTTCCTTTTTAAATCAAGAAATTTACCCATGTTCTACTGGTTTTAAATATGTAATGTACCTCTATAAAACTACCTATTTCAGTTTGCCATATTAATACTGTGATGCTTTAAGGTCTCAGTGCACTAATTACATGATTTATATATAGCTGGAGGTGGTGGAAGCAAACTGGGGAATTGAGAGCAGTCTTTTTAAAATCACATTTCTTTTCTCAGCTTAATTTTTTTTTTCGTGTGTTAATTTTTCTGAGTGGGTACTGGTGATGCTAAGTAGTTACTTATTTTCATATTACATTTCTATTCATTCCAACAGAAAAGAAATATCTTAAAACCTTTCAACAATGTATTGTGTTTAACAAGAAGGACAATTAGCTGGTTTCCAGTGCTACCCTGGTGGCTTTCATTCCTTTATAATTATAACAGAAACCAACCATATTAAACAAACACACTGTGACACACACTTATATACACATGTGTACATATACATATATACACAAGAAATGAAAGCATGTGTGGTATTTAACATATACACTTTATAGTTATGTATGTAGCTCAATTGATAGCATGTCCTGTCAAGTGGTCGGTCATTGGGTAGATCCTTCTCAGTAGACCCATTTGCAGATTGGGCTGTTTTGCATTCCAGTCAGTGGTCCACAACTGCTTCATCAAAGGTCATGGTATGTCTGTGGGAAAGTGTATATAAAAGATCCTTTGCTGCTTATCGGAAAGAGTAGTCTATGTGGAGGCAGCAGGTTTCCTGTAAAGAAATGTCAGAATTACCATAATTATGTTTGAAGTCCAATAGCCAATAACAAGATAAAAATCAATGTGCTCTAGTGATGTTGTTAAATAAAACAAACTTTACTTTACAAAGTAAAGTTTGTTTTGTTTAACGATGCCACTGGAACACATTGATTTTATCATCATCGGTTATTGGACGTCATTCA
>JAUTWP010086178.1:0-12206 GCA_033042655.1 Cyathermia naticoides
GACGTCCAATAACCGATGATGATAAAAATCAATGTGTTCCAGTGGCGTCGTTAAACAAAACAAACTTTACTTTTTGTCCTATGTATGAGTTTTATTCTGTACAATTGTTTATTGTTTTTATACACACAATAAACATGTCTATATATGTGTTTTATTCTGTACAGTTATTGTTGTTTATTTGTAGGTGGAGTCAGAAAGACCTGACACCAGTTTTAACACACTTGTCAGACAGTGACTACACTCAGGATGCAGCAGACTCCAACTTTAACCTCGTCTTCGATGGATACCTGCATCCCAACAGACTCTAAATCAGAGCGGGACGTAACTCACATATTTGTGCCATCTGCTATAACAGCCTGGCTCTGAATGTAGACGTTAAACAATTTTAACTTTACTTGACTCACATATTTGTGCCGTCTGCTATAAAGCCTGGCTCTGAATGTAGACGTTAAACAATTTTGCCTTGACTCACATATTTCCCATTCCAAGTGCATATAAAACTTCTTACGGCTAATTAAAAATGGTGGCTTGTTATATGCTTTTGTAGAACTCGCCAAATGCTTATTAAGATTTTAAATCTGGATGGGCTTCCACAGTCTGAAAAATGCAACGGTATTCCCATACAAATTGTATGTAGTTCAGATTTGATTAGAGTGTAGTTTAATATTTTTATAACCATGGGAACAGGTTTTTAAAATATGTATAACATGTAACAAATCCTTGGATTGAATAGTGTGCTGGGATATTAAACAAAAATACTGTCAAACCTGCTCTAGCGGCCATCTGTAATAAGCAGCCACCTGTCTTTAAAGGTCACCTTTATTTTCTCCCAAATCAGTTAATTTAGTACAAAATAACCTGTATTAAGCAGCCACCTGTCTTAAGAGGTTACTTTTTGTTACTCCCTGGGTGGCTGCTTAAGACAGGTTTTACTACCTTTCTGGTAGTTGTGGTTTTGTTTTGATTGTCTGTCCAGTGATAGAACATTATGTAACATATTATCACTCTGTTAATAATTATAATTAAGACCATGGTAGGGTGTTATTTGTCCAGCTATAAATTCTTTTTCAGAGCTTAACATTTATGTTAAAATAATGGTGTATGTCACGTTTTAAGGTTAATAGAAATATTTTCTGATCTCAGTTAGGAAACAACCTGTATGTATATTTTTGATATGATCTACTTTTATTGATTGTCATTGACTATTTTTACATGGGTGAGTTTAGAATTATGTGGTTGGCAAATTATACAACATACAATCTTCTGTGAATAATAATCTGTTGACTTTTTACTATTTATTTCCTACAACAACAAAAATCACTTTTATGTAAACTATGCAGATACAGTAAACTGGCATAAATATTTTGTCTAATCTTGATTTGTGTATAAACCACTATAATTTAAATTTAGTGGAAAAGAAACTTTATCCATGTCTAGGTGCAATAGTTTGTGAGTTATAACCATTTTACCAAGTTGCTATGGGCAGCCATCTTGAGTTTCTGATGACCTTGACCAGACTTAAACAAAATCTCCTTTATTCAATATTTGGTAGGAAAAACCATCTCATTCGTCCCTGTAGATTAGCTATGGCCATTTACTCTGGGTGCTATTGATGGCCATCAGGAGTTTTGGCAGCCATTTTTCAAAATGGCTGCCCTTAAATAATGTTCTTTTATTTTAAATTGCACCTAGTGAAATTTTATGACTATAGCCCAATTTTGTTTGGTGTGAACAGTCCATATTCCACCAATTAAACTTCATGGACATAGACATTTTTACGGGACTATAGTGGATCCACGACTATCTTAAAGGATAAACTTCTTGTCTTGTCTTGACAAATCTCTGTATGGTAATTTTATCTGATAACCGAAGGTTTAGTTGTTAAATTCAGTTATCACTCATTTCAGACAGTGCTTAAAAGTATCTGTTTTGTTTAAATGTTTTTATATTTTGTTTGAAAGTGTACTATAATCAGATTAAGTATATTCCTGATTGTATAATCTGTTTATAAACTTAAAAACAAATATTTATTGTCCCCAGAGCATTTAATATTTAGTCCCAACTTTATATTCATAGACAGAAATGAAGACAATAGGAAATAGTTTTGGAAATTTAAAACATTGTTTTGCCTTTTAATTTTAGTAAAATTGTATTTTACATTTAAAAAGGAGCACTTCCAAAACCGTTTTTATTGCCATGGAAACCATAAACTTCAATAAAAATGAATACATAAAATACTAGTTTTATTAAGTATTTAGAAGATAACATATATATCGAAAATGTTCATTTTTATTGAAAAATTAGATATTGTTAGATTTTTATAACAAATTTATTTATAATGAAGATATATATTTTATTTTGAATGCAGTGCATTCTTGAAGTCATGTTTAGAATTTATCTATAAATAAAAATATATTTTTACACCTGTGTTTTTGTTTATTTACCATCAAATTTATGTTTTAGTTTATATAATATTTTAAATTTGAATTGTTTCTTGATCAATTTTATAATGCAGTGAATGAAACATACATTTCATTCATTATAAAACATTATATGCAGGCATTTGGAATGTTATTTACTTAGGATCATTACATTCATATCATGGGGTCCTATATGTCCTTGTTTTTTGTAATTTGAAGTCGAGACTAGTCCCACATGGAGACCAATTTCTCGGGCTATAGTTAACAAATATTTTTTAAACTAGTACAATTCAGATCCTTAATTATTGGCGATTCATTGATGCTAAGATAATTAGCAGAATATTAATATTGAATAAAAATAATGAAACCAGGAGCCTGTATATTTATTAGCTTCATCAGAGTTCAAACATGCTTCCATTGAAGCAGCATCTGGGCTGCGTTCAACCCTCAACACATATGCATACGTATGTATGCAGAGCCATTTACCCTAGAATACGTATGCATACATATGAATACTTTTCAATACAGAAGTCGACCCTGTATTCTGTGTTGGAAAAGTATTGTAGTGTAGTGAATGCTAACACGTTAACAATATGATGTCATTCATAAAAGATGACGTTTGAAAAGAGCCAACACCATGAACACTAATGCTACTATAATATTATGTCCGTCATGTTGGATTATGTGCGCGTGCAAACTGTATTGCTACAGAGCCGTTCAATGAACCAGTAAGTATACACTACATATTGTAGTGTAGTGTATGAAAAGTATTGGAGGTTGAACGCAGCCCTGGTTTAGACCAATAGACACATGGTTTGAAATTACTTGCGACCTCTATGGCCATTGACACCAGTGTTGTATAAATTGCCGTGGGCGAGGTGCTTCACAAGTGGCTATTTTTGTCACTGTACCTTTTCTCATTTTGTTACTCAGCTAAATAACTTCTGTTATGTTTATTTGTTGCAAAAGTTAAAGTTTTAACGAATTGCCATAGGTTGAATAAAAATTGCTGTCGGTGAGTTTTTCAACCAAAGATTTTCAAAATTACAGTGGGTTACAAACACTCAAGTTTGAGCCCTGACAATTTTATCCAGTTCACTGTATGTAAGCCTACGTCCAACTGTTTCCAGAGTTATGGAGCTGGAACTTCCAGTGGAAGGAGACTGAAATCCGGATTAGAAAAATGCCAGTTTAGACGGTGCACTGTAGTTTTATACTCTAAATTTTGTTTTGCTTAACAATGCCACTGGAGCACATTGATTTTTATCTTATCGTCGGCTATTGGACCAAACATATGGTCATTTTGACACATTTCTTCAAAGGAAACCCACTGCTTCCACATAGGCTACTATTTTCGACAAGCAGCAAGAGATCTTTTATATGCACGTTTCCACAGACAGGACAACACATACCATGGCCTTTGATGAACCAGTTGTGGAGCACTGGATTGAACGGAAAATAGCCCAGACTGCAGATGGGTCCACTGAGAACGATCGATCAGACGACCAATCACTTCAAATGCGGTCACTGAGGTACATCCTGTTCTGGTTTTCAGTTACTTTCTACCATCAAGCGACAAAACATTACGTTCTGTCAATGTGATTTCTTCATCCATATCAAGGCTTTCAAATTCAACTGGCAGCCGGGGATCTCCAGCTACTAGGACCTACTGCGCTGGTTACTTTTCACTCAACAGCCAAAAATAGTAATATGCTTTTTCTTTGGTGATGGTATTTACAAGATGCCAAAGCATCATGGTGCCCACTACTTTAACCTAACCACAAACACAATTTGAAAGCCCTGCATATACAGCTCTATGTTAATTAAACTTAACTTCATAAGCAACCATAATTCTTCACCTGTTTGAATAAATTTGAAATGCAATCATGAATTCTTTTTTCAACCTCCTACATAAACTCTCATTAAATAATGTAGGAGATATACAGTGGACAGTCTAAACCAGATTCACTTGGGACCAACAAAATAGGCTGGTTTAGTCACATTTCATCCAGAGTTATGGAGCTCGACAGGATTTTAAAATCATGCTGGCTTACACAGAAATCCGGATTAGACAAAGTCCACTTTATAAGTAAATGTAGACATAAAACAAATCCGACCATAATCTTTTTACTTAATATTTCAATTTAAAAATTCGTAAATTGGTAAATTGCTTCTAAAATTGGTATATGGTTAAAAAAAAATGTCCTGACTGTTATTTTTTAATTTACAAGAAACACGTTTTTTAAATGCTTAATTAAAATATTCATGAGTTATCGTATCAACTCAAGAAATATCATAAAGGACAAATGAACAGACAGACAGACACAAAAATGAAGGAGCATTGTAATAATCTTGAAATTAAAACTCGTTATTAAACAGTAAAAAAATCCCAAACTACCATATATATCACATTCAAACGTGGTCTGGTTTTCATACTCACTGACACTAAGTATAAAATCAACCCAGGTCACTTAAACATGTAAATCACTTTCCATCAAGACTCAGTCATACAACCAAACAATGATTTTACAGGTGAATTATACTAATGATTAAAAAAAACTATACCAAGATTCTGAGACTATTCAAGAAAAAACTAAACACGTTGCATGTTCAAACATTCTTTTTCATTAGGCCAGTATTTATTTTTTTAGGTTTATGAACAAGAATTTTTGCGCACAAAGGTAGATGGATGGACAAAATTTAATAAAAATAGCGTATATTCCATTTTGTCACGCTGCTATTCCGGAACTTGGATATATGTGTGCAATCACGTTGTGCATAGAAATACTGAATCGAGTGAAAGAGCAACCGATGAAATATTAACAATTTCCAATGGTACATAAAATATTTTATTGACAAAATAAGTGTTATTTCACACAATAACCGAGAAGACAGTTGCATAAAACTAGAATGGTAACTTCTTTCTTTTTCATTTGAGCAAAATTTACGTTGTCTGGTTTGTAAACTGAATAATAAAAAAACACTGGCTGTAAAATGATGTTTTGGCATTTTGTAAACAAAATTTAATTCTCATGAATATATCTTTTGAAGATGCACTATGTTTTTTTTTTTTTTCAGTAGTCTCATAGCCTAAGTATAACATCACAAACATTATGGTTTGATAATATTTGCTATTAAACATTTTGTGCAGCAAAAATTTGTGATGTAATTTTCAACCCTATTTGATGCCCTGACATGTAGCACATAGCATAATAGAAAAGTGTATGAAAACGTGTTTAGCAACCAACTTGAACATTTTCCTAAGTGCTCCATCGAGTTAATAGATGAATAATCATTAACATCAACACTTTCACAATAATCATTACTCCAAAATGTCTCCACATACAATAAAACCCCTCTAAACCGGACACCCATGGGACTCTGTAAAATGTTTAGTTTTCAGAGGTGTCCGTCCATTAACTGTCTTGGACAGAAACTCTGGCAAGCTCGGAGTGTGTGACCAAGACAGGCGTGCTTGAACACTTATTTAGTGATGTAAGCACGTTAATCTTTTGTCCAGTCCAGTCAGAGGTGTCCAGTTTTCAGGAGTTAGATTTACACAAAATGGACACATTTGTCCAGTTAACAGGCCGGTAGAGCGGCTTGTGACACCTGTTTATATTAGCCGCCAAGTGACGGGTTGGGGGATTCCAGTTTAAAGGGGTTTTACTGGATATGAAGAGGCAGTTTTATGTCCTGTTTTTTAGTTTCACCTTTCCCATTGTCCCCGATAATGGTTAGCATGACATAGGTGGAACATTTCATCATCACATACAAATTTTCATAGTTCTATTCTTTAATTTAATCTTTTCCCTCTCTCGTCCCAGGAGCAGCACAGAATGTGGTTGTATTACAGTAAAAGTTCCTCATTGAAATCCAGCAGCTTACAAATTGATAACCTCACATGATTACACTTCCACGACATGAAGACAATTCCAGCTCATTCTGAGTACAGCAACGAAACAAGCTTCCAGATCTGTCCCACGCACTCCTGAATTTCTATCTTATCTTAGTTTTCATGTTGTCTCAGCTTTGATCTCGAGACGCCTGTTTTCATGTTGAGAAGTCTGTTTTTTATCTTAAGAAGTGTTTTTCATGTTCAGAAGTGTGGCAGTTTTTCATAGTTCATGTCACAATACTTTAAAATCTGACTGTAGCACAGTGATGTCACATACAAGTGAGTCCGTAACCACAAAGTTTTAACAGCTGCAAAAATAACTTAAGCCGTCATTGTCACGCCAGCCTGTCCCTAGACAATCTCGTATTTTTCCACATAGAATATAACCTCATCTGAGAACTTGACTGTCTGATTATCATCTACAAGCCGGACATCAGTTACCTGTAAACAGTTTAATCACAAACATTATCATTTCATCACCAAAGTTAAAGAAAGAAATTGGTTAATAAAAGGCTGTGCCAAATTTTGAGAATTTACAATACATTATCATTTCATCACCAGTTAAACAAAAAACAAACTGTTTAATTACACCTCAACACACTGGTTAATAAGAGGCTGTGACAAATTTTTAGTATTTACATTACATTACCATTTTATTACCAAAGTTTTAATTTGAAATACTTACATGAATATCACAATAAGATTTCTTGAAAACAAAGGACACATTAATTGGAAATACTTACATGAATATCACAATAAGATTTCTTGGAAACAAAGGACACGTTAATTGGAAATACTTACATGAATATCACAATAAGATTTCTTGGAAACAAAGGACACATTGACGGGAAAGAAGTCATCTGGATGACCATTTATAGAGAACTCCATACTTCCAGACTTGTTGCTTGAATCTATGACTGGTAAACTCCACTGTAGCAGTCGGCTTCTTGTATCATACGTATAGTCTCCTTCACATTCTCCAACCACAGGTGATCCAGCCCCCGCCCTAACAACACAACAGACAAAAGTACTTAAAGATAGCTCGATATTTACTTATAAATACTAGCATGAAGTAAATGTTTAATGTACATCCAGGGGTTGAAAAATTATTTTAAAACTCTTGCCCTTGGGCAAATATGATAGGCATTTTTACTTGCCCGAAATAGTTATTGATGGATTACATGTGGCCAAAAAAGTAAAGTTTGTTTTGTTTAACAATGCCACCGGAACACATTGATTTTTATCTTATCAGCGGCTATAGGACGTCATTCATATGGTCATTTTGACACATTTTTAGAGGAAACCTGCTGCTGCCACATTGGCTACTTTTTCTATAAGCAGCAAGGGATTTTTATATGCATTTTCCCATAGACAGCACATACCACAGCCTTTGTTGAACCAGTTGTGGAGCACTGGTTGGAACGGTAATATCCCAAACAGCAGATAGGTCCAATGAGAAGGATCGATCCAAAGACCAACCGCTTCAAAGGCAAACACGCTACCGACTGAGCTACAACCCACTACTTCTCGTGGTCAAGTGACTAATAAATTTGTTATAGATATTTTACATGCACTACTCACGGGCAAGGAATTGATATAACTACGTCTTCCAGCTCCAACTCCGGACGTTCCAACTCGTACTCGATGTTCACATCACAACCACTACTGCTTTCAGACGGCCAGCAGTTAACTGAAACAATTTGGTTTATTGTAATGAAGTTCAAAATAAAATCATTCACATTTTTATTTATTTTTTAAATCAGAACCGTGTGTGTGCTAGTGAATATTTAGTTTAAAGTCGCTGCGAGAATCTTTCAACCATTTGCGATGATTAAATATTTATCAATTTAATGACATATTAAAAATATAGCATGAAAAGCATGCCAAAAAATACATTTAAAACCAAGAATATAAATTTCAAATTTAAAAATGTTCATAGAGTTGGTTCTCTTTTAAAAAAGATAAGATTTTTCCACCAGGAACCCTAGTAAATAAATGTTTAACGTTTGGTGAGGAATAAAACCTCAAGCGCTGGACTGAAAGAGAATAACTTATTGTAGTAATGTTGACATAAAGTGTTCACACAGGACTGAAAGAGAACATTAGGAAACTATTAATGTAACGTGTCCATACGGATTATGATAAAATTGTTCCCATAAAATTGTTCCCAGCTGCAAGCGACCACTGGGATAATAAATTATTACATACCTTCTTTCTGGATAATAACCACCAGGTTTAGGTGTTCCCTGCAAAAGAAATGAAAAAATTAACCTATGCAATTTCCCAATCAAAACCAAATGATAATACAGGGCTGGAATTTAATGATGGCTCTGGACGCAATAGCCACTGGTTTTGTATAAATTGCTGTACATGATGTGCTTCATAGGTGGCATTTTTTAGCCATTGGGAAAATAATTCTTCTGTTGCAATTTAACAAATTGCCGTTGGGTAAATCAAAATTGCTGCCGTGAGTCTTTCACCCATGGCCGACATTAGAAAGAAATTGGTGTAGGATACAAATTCTTAAATTCGAGCCCTGTACTATCAATTTGAATATTTCTATTTAGTTTATGAAATATATTTTATAAATATCAGCTAATAGCACACGTTATGTATACAAAGTTTGTTTTGTTTAACGACACCACTGGAACACATTGATTTTTATCTTATCAGCGGTTATTGGACACCATTCATATGGTAATTTTGACACATTATTAGAGGAAACCTGCTGCCACCACATAGGCTACTCTTTTCGATAAACAGCAAGGGATCTTTTATATGCACTTTTCCGTAGACAGGACAGCACATACCACAACCTTTGTTGACGTTATGTATACACCTAGATATTAATGTTTATAAAGTTTTACATAGAACACAGTTAATGATGCATGGCTTAATGTACTCCTCATACCTCAGCGTGACCTTGAAAAGACGAGTTCAGTCGAGTATCTTGAAATGGTGGTCTTGGAGGCTGTGGAAAAAGAAACAGAGTTAAAAACATTTATCTCAAACATTATACTGCTTCCACTTTCTACCATATCCAGTTAATGCATTTTGTTTTTGTAAACTGACAAATGTAAAACCAAACAACAAATGTTGAAAGTAAAGTTTGTTTTGTTTAACGATTTAGCAATTATACACTCCATTCTACCATCTTAACTCCAGCACAACCCCAGACTTTCATTAAAACATTCTCACTACTGACTGGGAGAGAATGAAACAAAGTGGGAGTTGTCTTTAAAAATTTTGTTTAACCATTTATCTTGTACGTTTGTTTTGATGCACATCACGCTCCATTCAATTAATGCACCGATTTGCTGTATCTAAATTAGATCACGAGAAATATGCTATAAATCCTCGAGGCGGGTCGCCACCTGGCCGCCATCGCTATGTCGTAGCGCTATTTGCGTGACCTAAATGTTGTACAGCAGTATCATTGCGTCAGAAAAATGAAGCGTGGTGCACATCAAACAAACGTAGAAGATACATTCTAAATGGTTAAATATTTAAAAAAAACCAGACACTGCCACTTTAATTTTACCTGTATTGTGAGTGGGTTGAATCCAACAAACATTGTAGCATGTGTCTGGCCGTCGTTGGTCATTGGCGGAGGAGCATGTCTGAAAGGCGGTGCTCCCATTGGGCTGCCCTGCCCAGTGAGACCTGCAAAGCCAGGAGACCCAGTGAGAGCAGGAAAAGCCGTCTTGAGAGCCGCAACACTCTGAACAGGCTGCTGATCTTTAGGCGATGTCTGTGTCCGCTCAGTCCCAGGTGCCTGCTGGAAAAGATGGTGCTGCATCTGAGATGAAGCCGTCTGTTGCTGATTGGGTCTTATCATCTGCT
This sequence comes from Cyathermia naticoides, assembly GCA_033042655.1. Classification (NCBI taxonomy): domain Eukaryota; kingdom Metazoa; phylum Mollusca; class Gastropoda; order Neomphalida; family Neomphalidae; genus Cyathermia; species Cyathermia naticoides. The sequence continues at coordinate 10,162 of JAUTWP010086178.1, forward strand.
GCTGTTGCTGAGCATTCATCTGATTGGTCAGTGCCATGGCTGCTATGATTTGATTGGGTGACAGGTTGCTAAGAGGTAGAGTGGGTGGAGGCTGTCTCATCATAGCTGCTCTGATTTGCTGTTGGGCTGGCGATATCATTGGTCCAGTCTGACCTTCAGGGGTCGGCACTGGTGAACCTATCATTGAACCTGGCATGGGAGGTGTCATCTGGTAGGGGTCACTCTGGGTGAATGCAGGAGGCTGCATCATGAAAGGAGGATGCTGTGGTATACTTTGAGGTGAAATACCTGGGCCTATGTTACCAGTGGGAGATGTTCCTGGTGCATTCGACTGGTTTCCTGGAGACATTTTCGACCCTTGATTGCCGGGAGTGATACACTGACCTTGACCTCCAGGTGTCATGCGTGGAGGAAGAGTAGGTTGGTTAGAGTTCCTGCCAGAATAGCCCATGTGTTGCTGTGCATTAGAGCCATTAGTTTGAGATGGTGAGCTGTAACCAGAGTATGGTGGTGAGTGCTGGATGTTTGATCCATTGAATCTCAGATGTGTTGATGCAGTGGTGGGTGTCTTCACATGCTTCATTTTCATGAACTGTGGCTCATTAGTCGGAATGCCGAGGAAATATTTGGGCGAAGTCTGACCAGTTATTATGGTCTGCGTAACATTTCTGTCAATCTCATACAGACCTGGGCTATCCTGAAAATAGCAGTGAATCATTTACATTCCTGGTAAACAAATATACACTCAAATCTGTCTTAAGCAGCCACCTAAGGGAGTAACAAAAAGTGGCTCCGTATGAGAGGTGGCTCCTTAATACAGGTTATATTGTACTAAATTAGCTGATTTGGAAGACAATAAAGGTGACCTTTGAAGACAGGTGGCTGCTTAATACAGGTTATATTGTACTAAATTAGCTTATTTGGGAGGAAATAAAGATGACTGAAGATGGGTGGTCACTATCTTCACTAGTCAAGGGTTACATACATTCTGTGTACTACCCTTGACTTTATTGGGGATCATTATGAGACATACAGCTAGCAATGTTAAGTGGAGAAAAATTTGTAACGCCGATTATGTTCCTTAGATGATGACATCCCTGACCAATCAAAACATTGGTAACATGAAACTCTTCAAAGGTTTTCACTTATGGTTGCATAATACCAAATCAATTCCCACTGACTGTTGACTAAATACAAGTTTGTAAATTAATAGGTCATAGATAATAGTATTTTCACAAAAAATAACCGTCACCTATTACTACCAATATCAGATGCAGTAGCAGTTACCCGTTATGATTTTGCCAAAGCTCCTCAAACTTTCAAACGGAAATATTTTATTTGGTACAGTGCAACCGTATTTGCAAATTTTTTAATTTCCAATGGAATAGATAGCAAGCGACGCGATTCGCCCAATGAGATCTCATCGCATCCAATGAAACTGAACCAGTTCGTGTTCGAGAAAGTGTTCCAAGAATGTCGAGGCATAATATGAATAACGTGTATATGTAGCCTCGACTTGTGAAGATGGCCCTGGGTAGGGTGTCCGGCATTGTCGAACATCGTCCCCAAGAAGGGGGGGGGCTGAACACTTATTTAGGTCACGTGAATAGCACTACGACTTAGCGATGACGGACAGGTGGTGACCCGCCACGCCAATTTATAGTGGATTTCGCGTGGTCTAATTACGGTACAGCAAATCATTGCGTCAGAAGAATGGAGCGTGGTGCGCATTAAACAAACGTACAAGATATATTCTAAATGGTTAAAAAAAATTAAAACCCAGAGACTGTCACTAAAAAAGATCACTCCCAATTTCTCGCTCAGAATATCGATTTGTTGTGCCTCCGATGCATCTGTGATTGCCCACGTTCAACGAACACGCTAGCCTCGTCGTCCCTATGAGTCATAGTATGACGTAGATTGATCACACTAAACTATTTTAAAGTGGCAATGTCTGTTTTTATTTTATTTTATTATTATTTAACCATTTAGAGTATATCTTGTACGTTTGTTTGATGCGCAACGCACTCCATATTTCTGAAGCA
>JAUTWP010086289.1:0-12206 GCA_033042655.1 Cyathermia naticoides
GACGTCCAATAACCGATGATAAGATAAAAATAAATGTGTTCCAGTGGCGTCGTTAAACAAAACAAACTTTACTTTCAATGGAGGGAGACAAACTTTCGTTGTTGAGTATACGTATGCATTTAGTGGATAATCCGATACACTCCATCATGAGACAAGCCAATACCGCTGAACATCCTTTCAATTATGTATGTCACTGGGTTAACCTTTAGCAATATCTCACTAAATTTAGCTTTTACACGTTCTGTCACGTACAGTAAACGAGTCTTTGTTAAATGTCTGTCTTATTTTGAAGAGTTAATTTTGCGAAGAAGATGAAAAGGCACGCCAGTTAACTGTTTAGCCTAGGAAAAGCGACAGTCATTCTCCGTCCATTATCTCCCCGGAACCGTGCGCTGTCTAAAATTCAAATAATAACATGCTTGTTCCATATCAGTTAACATATTATCTTGTTATCAGCGAAACTCGGAATCAATACACGCTAGATAATACCTCTAGTCGGGAGTAAAGCCTGCAGAAGAAATAAACAGAACTTGACAGTGCTGTCACGAAGATTCTAACCGATTCGTTTTTTACAATTGAAAATTAATTACAGTTACAAATGGCCGCACTCGTGTCATATTTTAAATCGTCACAAGAGATTCATTCTGATTAACTAAACACATTAATGTGTTAGTGTTAGAAATATTGTCTTGTTTTCATCATAAATCTTTGAAGATCGCTCAAACGTGTTGCTTAAATAAATCGATAATGAGCTCTCTTTCCTGTCGCGGAATGAGTTATGAGTAAAATTTCGTGTTCCATCTTATTGGACTGCACACAATAAAAAAAGACCCACAAACGTGGTTGTCAGCACGACCTGTCAATATTACGACGCAAACGATGTACTTCCTGTTCCGGACAGGAACTCTTCAATTTGAATGCCTTGTGAGTTTGATCGCCATATCAATGCACCGCTTCATTACACCGGTGGATGAAAAATGGAGACATAATACTTTAAGGAACTTCACTTCATTATAATTATAAAAGTAATTATAAACATCACATACAAACTCTACTTTAAAACAAATACTACACGGATTAGTTAATGTGGATGAAGAGGTGAAGTGTGGTTTGTTTTTAAGTTGTCGGTCAAAAGAAGGCTTCACAATGTTGCAAAGCAAACTTAGAGAGTGTATGTGGTGTGTATAATTATGTGTACGTGTGTGTATGTGGTGTTTGTGGTGTGTGCATGTGGTGTATGTATGAGAGAGATAGTGTGTATATGGTGTGTATGTGGTGTGTGAGAGAGTATGTGTGTATGTGGTGTGGGATGTGTGTGTGTGGTGTAGGATGTGTGTGTAGTGTGGTTTGTGCGTGTGAGTGCAGTGTGTTTAATTTATTATTATTATTTAATTTTAGTACATCTGTTATTAATTATGTCGATAACTGGCGTGTTTTTTTAAAAACATAGTACATGTATATGACAATATAATTTAGTTTTACGTGAAAACATGTTACATTATTGAATATCTGATTTTGAGTTTTTCAAATCGCTGCATATATACGTGATTACTATTGAGGAATATGATTATATTTTGTTTTATGTTCTATGTCAACTTGATATATCAGTTTAGATTATAAATTGATATTTTCAATCACAAGCTAGAAAATACCACCTACTATTATACATTCAAACTCTATCCTAATTTACAATAAATAATGAATCACTGCCCATTTTGTAAAATATTCTTCAACAGTTCAGCCCGTTCATTTAATTTTTAAATTACTAAAAGATTAAATGACCACATTAAAACTTGACTTGTTTTATGACAATGGGTTAACTCGATTAGATTCTAATTTAGAATCTTGAACGCTAAGGTTATATTCCTGATGGGAGCGGGATGTAACTCAATCGGTAGTGTATCCTCCTTTGAAGCGCACGGTCGTCGGATCGATCCTTCTGAGTGGACCCATCTGCAGTTTGGGCTATTTTCCGTTCCAAACAGTGTTCTACAACTGGTTCATCAAAGGCCGTGGTATGTGCTGTCCTCTCTATGGGAGTGCATATAAAAATCCCTTGCTGATTACTGAAAAGAGTAACCTATGTGGCGGCAGCGGGTTTCTTCTAAAATATGTCAAAATGACCATATTAATGACGTCCAATAGCCGCTGATAAGATAAATATCAATATGCTTAGTGGGGTCGTTAAATAAAACAAACTTTACTTTTTTCTTCTTAAAAGCGTTCTAATCTAACCGAAAAATACTAACTCAATAATATGTTCACGATCTGAAATACATGTACATAAATATTCAATATAATTATATTGTGTTTGTTATTCAGAAAATATAAAATACGTATAGACTTGTATAAACTAGGTTACAGTGACTGGATATTTACGCTGTCATCCTGTTTCTTTAAGCATCCTAAAGTCTGTGCACGAGTATCATTGAAATCTTATTTTCTGGAAATAACATTAAATCCAACATGACACCGTCTGGGTCTTTTTATATGTGCCACATAGGTTGGTTCATGCCCTGATTGTATTAGTTTTAGTCGAGTCATTAATAGAAAAACATAAAATATAAAACGAGATGTCTGAGACACAGGTCAATGAGCTATCGTGCAAAAGGAACTCAGATGCTGCATGTTGTATTCTAAGGCTGTTTGACAGTATTCTATATTTACAGATCGGGTTGAACATACCCTGGGTGGATGCACATGACACACAGTCATGGTCATCCTACCAAAACATGCCTAGATACATGCACAGATGAGTGACTGCCAGGTGATAGTGCAATTGCTTTGCATCAGTTGTCCCCTTGCAAACCATATCATCTGATACTAAAGTCGTTGACTTGGCTTTCGTGTTGCTATTGCTCATACCCTACTAGGTTATTTACACAGTGCTGATGTGAGGTAAAGTGCATATTACACGTGCACTGTGGGGAAAGTATGACAATGTATTTACACAGTGCTGATGTCAAGTAGTGCGTATTACACGTGAACTGGAGAGAAAGTATGATAAGTTATTTAAACAGTGCTGATGTTAGGTAAAGTACATATTACACATGCACTGGGGAGAAAGTATGACAAGTTATTTTTGCAATTATTTAATCAATATATCCGTCTTGACTGATTTTCCTCCGTCAAATAGGCCCTGCCACTAATTCAAGTGTCAACATGACCTCATTTGCTCACCATTCCGCAGGACTACAGAAGCACTTCACTTTAACGCAATTGCTGACCATGCGCATACTAACAGAATTCTAATACGGTTCTCTAACCAACAGTAGCTCCACTGCGATGATCCAGCCACACTAATTTGAATGCAAAATGTAGTAGCTAAGTGGTAGAACTGGGTGAGTTTTAGGTGGCATGATATGTTCCAATGATGTCTAATAGCCGATGATAAGATAAAAAATCAATGTGTTCCAGTGGCGTTGTTAAATAAAACAATTTTTTATATGTTCTGTTATATGGAGTATCCTGCCACTGGATTTGGCATATTCTGTCATGCATCCTATGTTTGTGGTGAGCCATAATTAAGCTTCAATGATGATGAAATATCTAAGACAAAAAATGTATTACCAGCAGCCATTTAAATAAAGTTCGTCTCAAATAAATATAACTTCACATAATAATAATAATAAATGATGGTTTGTTTAATACTACATGTATCTATGAAACATTATTTTAATTACTTGTATCACGACTAAGACGGCAATATATTACTATGGTTGTGTCTGTCGAACTTAATGACTATCCAACTATATTTGAAAAGCATTAGGTTTCATATTTAAGCTAAGTACGCGTGTTCGTACATTCAAAATACTATTAAAGCTCGCAAACATGTCTTGCCATGAAGGAAAAGTAGGTTCAATAAAATTACATCGTGTGTAGCTAGCTTTAGTAGAACTTTATTGTATTTCTACGATTTACTTGAGACGTTTGTGTACAAATCATTATTGCGTGTGACCTAGATTCCAATCTTTAGAAACAGTGCCAGTTGATCAACTAGTTAACCGTGTAAATTAATCAATCTTAATTGCGCCTTGTAATTTGGTTAATCAGGTGAAAAGAGCAAAGTGGACAGCGTGGAATCCTCACACGCTTAGCTGCTTTCTCTTTTAAAGAACAGAGTTAGGTTAAACAGTCCAGTTCCCGATTGTCGGGCATGTTGACCATTACTCATTGGTGCCTGTGAACCATGCAGAATAACTTCATTCATTGACTTACGTCTGTTTTTGCTTTCCTTTCTACGGCCTAGGACGTTGTTTTGTGTTGGCAAATGTACTAATTCCGTAGTGAGTTGTACCCAGAGGCTAGGTCAATAACAGGATGATCAGTTTTGTATTGTTGGTATAGAGTATTTTAAAACATACTAGTATTAAAAAAAATCAGCAGCATCAATAACAATGAAAAAGTTAAACCATCTTGATTTGTGAATAACATATAATGTTACCATTATGAATTTTTTTGTTTTTCAAAAGACGTAAATGTTCAAACCAGACTGAATTACCACCACGACGCAATGTTGCACAACTGTGGTGTTACTTTGTATAACGAGTTAAGCAATATGATAAAAAATAATAGCAGCATATATATATATGTAAGAGAAGAGAGGAAACCAATTGATGCCACACTTGTGTTGCTAGCCTTATTGATAAATATCAAGGAATCTTTTGTATGCACTTTCCCTCAGGAAGGATAGCACAAACCATGTATTTTGTTAAATCATTCACCGGTGGAAGTTGTGTATTCATTTCCACGTAGTATTAGTGAACTCTCATTTTGGGTTGTGGATCATACTAAGATTAAACATCCCATGGCTCGACTGAGTTTTGATCCTAGTATTTGCTGGCTTCGGGGCACGACCAGGGTCAGTCTTTTGGTTAATTGGTGTTACTGGTTCCGTTCTCGTTCAGTTTAACATTAAGCGTAAAAACAAGGTTAACGACCACTCAATAGTGCCGACGTACTGAACATAGCCTCAGATCCACTCACAGAAAACATTTCTATTCTTGGCTTTTCACATCTTTCATATTCCCCTTTTGTCCACTCCACAAGCACTGTTGATATTTCTGATAGCATTTATTTATATCAGTGTGTCTCGCACGTCACATCGGTTCCCGTTATGGCAAAGTATTTTAAAACCTCCATAATTTGACTACCTATTGATACTGACGTTATGGTCATCGCTTTATTAAATTTTTCGTTTCTATCGTCGCTCGTGTCCTAAGGAGTTCTGACCTAATGGTCGACATATCGTGAAGTTATAGACAAATGAATCTAATTTGAAATTCTATCGTTGGGACATTGCTATGATCTTGCGTACAATTGTCATATGCCATCGATCCAGTATTTTGTTCTGCATAATTCACAAACTGGTGTTCTACTGTTCACGAATCATTAGTAGAGTTGGACATCCAAACGTTCTGAAAAGGTGGCTAGTACTATACTTTCGGAATGTTTTATTAAGACGACGACGATGACGACGACGATGACGATGACGATGATTATGATGATGTTAATATTAATTAAAAATGATAATGGAGATAATATTAATTTAAAAAAATAAAAATGTATGTTTTCCTTCAGATTTGACCCCAATGACCTTTAATGACCTCTAATGATACCCCACATACTTTTTAAACGACCTCCACCGGGATTTAATGCAGCACATCATCATACATAGAAAAAACATGGAGGTCGCTTTGACTCTCTCGGGTTGAACGAAATCCTTTTTTAAGCCACTATTTTGGATTCTGCCTTCAGACTAATACAAAGTATGTTCACATTTGCCTCTGTCCTGTTCAGTGGTTATTCTTTTGCGTAGTATATAACAATGATAAGAACTATTTTGAAAAATACCTAATCATTTTAAATTAATAAATTCTATTTTTTACTCTTATACTTTACCAAATTCATTATTACTCCATCGATTGCTTCAAATACTAATATTAATCAAAGTTGTATACATGTGGTGTATGACCGATAACATTCAATTTTTAAATAGCTTTTTCTATTTAAAGAAAAACATACACAATGTAATATGCACGTGGATTATATAATTTATAACAAACAATGAGTTATTACCTTCTATTAAAAAAATATTTTCAGCTCCCTCTACTGTAAACATTAATAACTTAGTTAAAAAAGAATTAATTTATCACTTTGGTCCATACATGGTTTACCAAATGTCATTGTCTAAGCAAAAGTGAAAATACAAACCCTTGCTGCTTATCAGAAGCAGTAGCCTGTGTGGCGGGAGAGGGTTTCCTCTCTTCTACTAATATTAAAATTTTCTGGACAGACGACTCATGAGTTGTGTGTCTATAAAAGCGTGCTTGAATCTTAATTGGACGTAAGCACGAACAATAAGTAAAACCAACCAACTTGTCTTGATATAAGTACATGTATGTATATTCTAAGGGTGCAATTCTAAGCATGGAATTGTATGTAACATGCAGTTCACTGAAAAGCTGTAATATTTCTAATACGTCACAATGTCATGCGATTAGGTTAGGATGTTGACACATATTGGCAGCGCATAAAATGCATGAAAACGATGTTTTCAGATTAACAGAATGTGGGAGGTAGCTCGTTTGGGAAGTTAAACATAACATCTGGAGAAAAGGTATAGAGTGACTAATATTTAAATGCATTTAAAGTGCATCTAAACATTGTAATTATCTACTGTCACAAACATGTGTGACATTTCCGAGTTTGTTTAAATTGACATTAAATGGTTGTGTAACTGGACATTCGTGAATTTTAAAAAGTGTCGACAGTTGTTTAAGTGAGTATTTGCGTAGCTTTTTCGAACTTAATACGACCAAAACATCTCATATTACTTTACAAATAGTTACACCATCGACATGTTGTTTATAAAAGTGCTTAAAAGAGATATTCAGAGAGAAAACAGCAACGGTGGTTAGGTCAGATTACATGTACTTTAAAGACAAAACAAATAATATGTTTTTCAAAATCAAGGAAAAATAATGCAAAATAAAAATCAACACTGAAAAATCATATCTGAACAATGCAGAGTTCAAAGGGAGTTCAGAAAAAACAGTGATATATTTAAAACACAACATAATTTTAGTTAGTTATTTTGATGTTATGTCATCACATAAGAGCAATAGACGAACGGATGGAGGGACTGAGCGGAATTACGGATGGACATAGATGAACGTCTAGGCGTTTTGAGCTAGCCTCTGATGGGTTACGCAGACAAGCAGACAGGCAGGAAGACAGGCGGACAAACAGACATACGTATACACACACTTACAGGATAGATACGGGAGCACAAGCAGACAAATATAAATTGCTCTTCGAAAGGTCAGGAATAAAGAATATATAATATAAAATGTGATAATGAAATATTGACTATGGTGATTGGCTACTTCAAATCCGACTGATGAACGTCATTGGTTCTCATTTGCATATGCAAACATAAGACGCGTTGTAAGAAATTCAATCTGTCCTTTCAACGTAAACGTAAAAATAGTGTATAACGACGCATAATCACAAGATGATAATTTGCACACATATTGACCAACGTCGACATCGTTATCCCACCAAGCCGCCAGCAGTTTGCAACGATGCTTCTATGAATAATAATTATGCAAATGAGCGTCGGTGGACCACATTAACTGCGTTATAGCTCTTAAAACGGAAGTGGTGTAATCTCGAAACAAACTTGTCTAAAGAACGGCCACTGTTTGTTTTGTGTAATGTTGGCAAAGTACACGTTTTCTTTTCTATTATTTTTTGAGTGAGTGTCCTATGGAGAGTATTCTATATATGTGCATTAATTTAACTTTTTCAACAAGTGGGAATTTTGAAAAAAGTCCCATAGGACTCGAGGCTAATCATATAATAATCTCGCGGTAATATTGAATTACTGTGTCAATTTGCCGTGAATATTGATGAAGGTGTATATTGACTCTTCCAAAGCCCAAAGGAATTTTCATTAGACTGACTTGTCAGTTGCTCAACTCAAGGGTTTCAGCAAGGACATTTGTAGTTAAAAACTGTACAATATAAAGTGATGACGTAAATAAGTAAGGCGAGACAGTCGCTTCGGGGGAGGCTGCACAATGAAAAGATCGGCAGGAGTGGATGTCATGCTATTTTCCTAATACTGATGCAGGACACGCATAGATATTTGATTGTTTTGACTTGAATGGCATTTTGTTTGTTACAGGATGGTATTCGATTAGGGATGTGTATCGAGTGTTTGGATTGGTTGCGTGCATGCAATGCTATCAAGTATTATGCTATGACGTATTACCCTGTTATCAAGGTTTTTCTTTTATTATTTTATTTGTCATTTTATTTTGCCTATGTGGATTCAACATACTTGTTTTAATTTATTATTTTTTATTTCATTTATTTTTTTAAATATTATTATTGAAGGATGTGTATATTCGCGCATAAGTGTATATATTAGTGTGTGTATGTGCGCGCGTGAGTGAGTGTGCGTGCGTGTGTGTGTATATGTGTGTGTGTGCATTTGTGATTGTGTTTGGATAATGTTTTGAATAAGCTTAATTATAACCAGTTTAAATTAGTCAGCTGCCTTGTTTTAGATCGCCTTTGAGTAATAGGCCATAGTAAGTGATTTAATGCGCTATAATATTCAGAACACATTTTACGGCATATTCCATGGTCATAGTACATACCCACGAGATGGTGAGTGGGAGTTTAATTCGAGTTCAAACAAATTATGCTGAGAAAATTGTTCAAATTTGCATACTCTAATATAAATACTGATGAACTTAAATATTTTTTTCTTATGTTTTTGTTGATTTGTTTTCCAAAAAACTTTGGTTACAATATAATACTATTTTCTTATAAGACCTACGATTTGCATGCATTAATTACTTGTGTATATACTGTTTCATCATAGTAAAAAAAGAAATGTGTCAAAATTACCATATGAATGACGTCCAATAGCTGCTTATAAAATAAAAATCAATGTGCTTCAGTGGCTTCGTTAAATAAAACAAAACTTTTTACAATCTGGAGGAAGGTAATTACATAATGTCTTTGTGATGAGAATCACAGATGTGCAACATACATCCACTTTTAGAAACACCTAGCATCATTACTGTTTTTAAACAGTTGGTAAATTCAGGTTGTAATGACCATCAATATTCCCCTTGGACTTGCCCTTATACAGAAATACAGCTTAGAGCTTGGTTGTTGGTTTTGCATTGTGATAAGGTATACGGACCAGGACGTAATATAACTGAAGGCTTGAGTATCCGCTTGAAGTACAACAGGTCTTTGGATTGATTTCTCTTGGTAGAACCATTGGTGTATTTCCTTTTCCTTCCAGATCTGTAACTGGTTCATCGACGGTTCATGTTCCTGTTTTGTTGCAAAACGAATATAAAAACTCTTTTCATCTTTGCAAAAAGTGTAGCCTATATGGTGGAACCTGGTTCCTTCTGAAGACTTCAAACCTAAATGTACTAATGTTTGTATTAATCATACTGCTCGACACAATTTTATTCACCTTAGTTATTTCATTGATAAGTGTTACTGCTTTCTAAAGACTATCATTTAATTAATTTGGTGGTAACGACCCAAGTCATATAATTACATAAATCTCAAACTCAAGTGGCATAGCACTATTCAGGCAGCCCGCCCCATTGAGGTCATATATTTCGGCCATTTAAGCAACTGATGCAGTCACCTTCGTTCCAGTGCTCTAGATAAGACAGAGGAAATTCAATTACTGGTGTGAAACAGTTGTTGAATATTATCAGTCATTGTAATTGCTTGTCAGAAGGACGATAGCGGATGAAGACGACACGTGGTTATAAAGTGAGGAGGGTTGAATTTGTGACATTGCTCTATTGAACAACCACTTACGAGTATAGCCGTCAGCTAATGTTCGGTGACCTACCAATTCAAACCTCTGACCGATTTGTGGCTAAGTGGCCTAACTGGGCAGTCATTTTGTGGGAGATTATTTGATGTGACTTACATAACGATTATCGTGATTAAACCTTTTTCTGTGCAAGACAGACTATAATGAATTGTTTTAGCAAACTCGTAAAATCTATAACGACGAAAGTGTTATTATATTCAAACCATATCTCTATACAACGTCCAAGGTACAATCGTCCTGGTCTCGTCATGATTCACTCTTAAAGGATTTATATTTTAATTATTTTGTTGAAACAATCTATTAGCACTTAATCCAGATCAGTACAGTTGTAATGTTAACTAGAGGAACATTCTCAGTTATAAGCAATGCATGACAACAATTGCTGAATTTATTTCATATCATTCTGAGGTCTAAGCATCGCAACAACGGCTGAATTTATTTCATATCATTTTGAGTTCTAAACATCACCACAATTGCTGAATTTATTTCATATCAAATCAAGGCTGGATCAGTAATTTTAAAAGTAATAGTGAAATTTCCATTCAAGCTCATTCTTCAGTATGGGAATAAGATGGTTCCAATGCATATTCTAAAGTATAGCACTGTTTACTTTTTTAGCTTCAAAAATAGTAATATTTTAATAGTGTAAAAAGCAAGTCCTGACCACTGTTTTCGCTCATGTGTATGCTTTCATTAGCAATAAACATGCAGAGGCTTATCACGCAGAAGATGTTTTGTTTTAATGCTGTAAATCATATGTCCAAATTACCATGATTATGTTGACGAATGATGGCGCCAGTTTATTTATTTTTATTTTATTCAATTTTTTTGTCACACGCCATTGTGATTTATTTAGAACACGCTTGAAACTTCAATTTTTTATCAACTTCTTATTTTAGTTATAATCGAATCATTTTGTTGAAAAGTCAAATACCGTCTGTTTGAATTTAAATAGGTTTCGTCTTTTTTTGGTATATTAAAAAATATCATGTCATAAATTGTCTTGTTTATGCTAAATAGACAAGAAATTGTAAAATTAATTTTGTCTGCATGAAAATGAAATCTTAACACCAAAGAAATAGGTGTGTTTATTTGATAAACTATGTATAATGTATGTTGATTGCAGTATTATCCTTCTTTTTGGTCTCTTAGAAAGTGTTTAGCATATCTATTGAATCTATGTTAAAACAATGTTTTTTGGGGGGAATTTTAAAATGATTTGTCTAGATTCAAATTCAATTTTAATATGAAAGAATCAGGATTGCTTTTCAGTAAACAATTTAATGTGTTTTGCTTTTGCTTTTATTGAATTTTTTTTATTTATATATATTTTTTTCTAGATTGATCAAATAGAAATATAAAAACTTGTTTTTATTAACATCGTTTTTAAAGTATTTGAATGGCAATCAAATCTAAACATGAAGGAAACACACACAACACGCCTCGTACATCAGGTATTGCACCAGCATTCATTATAATCTTTGATGCGTCATATTGTAATGACATGGCCTCTGGTTATTTACATAACAGGAGGAAGTAAAATCACATAAGGGATATAGATAAGAACTTTTAAAACGTCACTCAAACGATATAGTGTCGCACGACATGTTCATGTGAAATATAAAAAACAAGTATATCCCATAACATGAATCAACATCTCGCGTTCAACCGAACAGTCAGTGATTTGATTGACATTAGAGACTATGATGATCATATTATCAAGTAAACACATCAAACTGTTTCAAATATAATCACCACATGGAAAGTCAGGCAATGTGCTCTAGCAGCGTCATCGTTAAATAAAAGAAACTGTTTACTTATGCTTGAGTAATAGCCCTTTTATGGTTTTGTTTTTTAGACCAACCCCAACAAATTGGGCCCAAATTGTTATTGTTACACTAAAAACCTTTTGGAAATGCCCAAAGAAAACAATTCTGGCTAATAACATATAAGTCCAATTTTAATAACTCATTTATAAATTTCATAGTCTCCATCCCCCATCTGCCATTGGGAACGACCCCTGGCGCCCTGGTCAGAGGCTGCTCCCAATGGGAGCGTGCTTGAACAGTTATCTGATGGAAGCACGTGGATACATTGACCAGACCAGACCTATACTTGAGGGACCGGGACGTATCTCAATCGGTAGTGTATCCGGCTGAAAAGCGGTCGGACATCGGATCGATCCTTCTCAGTGAACCCATCTGCAGTTTCGACTATTTTACGTTCCTACCAGTAGTCCACATCTAGTTCAACAAATGCCGTCAAATGTGTTGTCCACATAAAAGACCATTGCTGTTTATCAGAAAGAGTAGCATATTTG
>JAUTWP010086400.1:0-12205 GCA_033042655.1 Cyathermia naticoides
ATACCATTACCATTACGGATACCAATAGCTTAATGGTAATGGTAACCGTAACGGTGCGTTTGCGAAACCTCTCTAATGTGCTGGCAGTGTTGTTAAACAAACATGTTTTTGTCTCGATCCTGGTTCTAATCAGCTAACATGTAATTTAGAATTTGTTATTTCAGATGCAACGTGAACTGAGTTATATTGTGGCTATATCGATCTAAAGACGTATCTACTGTTTTCCTTGCGATTGCAAACATGTACATAACAATATTATAGGTTTTTTTTGTACCGTATTTTGTTTAACATTTACATTCAGAGCCGGGCGCCGTTTATGGTTCAAGCCGGGACAGTGTTTGTACGTGTATCTGTACGTGTGCGTGTGTCTGTGTGTGTGGGAGGGGGCGTGTGCGTGTGAATGAGAGAGTTAGGTGTGAGAGATATATAATGTGTGTGGGTGGGTGTTAGAGCGTGTATATGTGTGTGTTATAGTTGGTAAGTGGGTGGGTGAGTGTAGGTATGCGTTTATGTACATGTGTGGGTATATGTGAGGGTATGTGGGGTGTATGTGGATGTGTGAGTGTGTGTCTAGCTTTTCAACGACTGAGTTTATTTACATTCATTTCGACCTTGAACTATGTACGTTGACCGAGACTGGTGCTATTACACACTACGCGCTGCCATGAGTAACTGTCGATCTTCAATAGATACCATTCTCCAGACATCAATATTAATATCCATAGTGTACATAACAGACCTTCAGAGATTTAATCTACGTGATGTCGGTTAATGTAGATTATATGCGTCAGTGAGTGTATTTAAATGCGCCTTTATTTGCAAGACAAATGTTTTTTCCATTATGAATATTAAACTAATTTGTGCATTAACATTATGTCTTCTGCTTAACCATCTCGAAATGAATTTTCTTCTTCTTACATATCTCTTCAGTTTTAAATGCATGTTATATAATTATCTTGCTAAAGTCTTTTTTAAAATTGCCTATTGTTGTGTTCACCAATTATTATAAAAAATTTATTATTATTATTATTATTTTTATTATTATTATTTATTATTATTATTATTATTATTATACTAATGCAATCTAAATATCAGTTCTAGTGTTATTGGTTCATTGGACTACAGAGTTCTGTGTAAACCAGCACGATTTCAATGTCCTGTCCAGCTCTGTAACACTGGATAAAGTCTTTCTATATTGACACTCTGTCTAAACCAGCATATGAGTCCACTTATTGAGTTATGAATACACAATGCATTAATATTATTCTTATTACTAGTATATGAAACTGACAGAACTATAATACTAAAAAATAAAGGCTGAACAGTATACGGCAGCAGGTTTCCTCTGAAGAAATCAGTCAAAATAACCATATCAGTATAACGTTCAATAGCCAATGATAAGATAAACAGCAATTTGCTCCGGTGGCGTCGTTAAATATAATACACATTACTTTGTCCTATAACATTGGGTGCTGAATGGTCAATCTGATGACGTATGGATTGTCATAAGTAGGAAATCATGATCCGTTTTGATTACAAAGTATACTGATTTTCTCATCAGATTCGTTCTCTATAAAGACGTTTACAGATCAATGTGACGTAATTTCAGGACGCCTCGTTCCCTACAAACTCAATAACGTGACCTAGATTAAGTAGTGAATTTAATGAAATGTGTGACCAGTGCCCGAGGATGTCATTTCTTCATTATACGCAGATTTCCCATCAAATGTGAATGCTTAGTTCTACTGTTGTAGACGTACAAAAAATGTCTTCCCATAATCTATACAATTATTGATTCTTCTCTCACCCTTAGGTCAGCCGTGTGTGTTAGAAGTGCTATCCAGCGTGTATCAATGTAATTCTGTGATCTAATCAATTTGGATTTCATTTGTATTCTTGTGTAAAAAATAGTTTTATGATATTACGCCTAAACATGAATAGTGTTCCTGAAACATACTGGTTGACATTTTTTTATATTATCAACGAATTTTTGATAACGTTTTTTGGTTTGACACATTATTTTTTATAAGCTTGGACTATTTGTTTAATGGCACACCACACTGTTTAACCAGCGACTCTTTGGTGCAATCTTAATCATATTAGCTACATATGATCTCAAAAGAAATCCTCTGCCAACAGACAGCGTGGCTACTGTTAAGATTACAATCAATATCACTTTTATATGTACTTTCCCATAGACAGAACATATCATTATACTACCAAACAGAAATCGATAATGTACAGTACTTAACAATGTACTGTTGTTTTACATGCACTCATCAGCCATAAAGGGGAGGGATCTAGCTAAGTAAGTAGAACGCTCGCCTGAGGTCGTTGAGTCGAGGAATCGAACCTCCTCGGTTGATACTTTTTCCGATTGTTGTTTCCAGTTCCATCAGTGCTCATCAGCCGGACACAGGCCGTAGTGTGTGTTATACTGCATGTGAGATGAAGCGTAGAAAACATCCCTTGCTACTAATTAAAATATATAGGGCCGAAATTACGAAGCGTGTTTTTCTCTTACACGCGTGTAACTACGTTCATTTACAATGCTTAAACCTTGCGTTTAGCTAAAACAGGCATCGTAAATTCGGCCCATAGTATTTGTTTTACAATCTTTGCCAGACTGACCATAATATGTTTGACATCGAATAGCCAATTTGCTTTAGTGGCGTCACTAAATATAAAAAAAAACTTTAGTATTCCAGCAGCCATATCAAATACACTAACATTCAATGATTTTAGCTGAGTTATTTTCTTAAGAATGGACTATATACAACGCCCCAATACTGGACAGAGAGTTCGACGAAGTGGCAAATCGTGCCCTTGACAGGCATGCTTGAACAGCTCTTGTGATGTAATCATGACAAAAATGGTTTTCAAATGCCTAGTACTTGACTACTTCCAATACCAACACGTCAGGACGTTACTGAAAGGAACTGCTTCTATTTCTGGAAACAAATAATATCATGTTGCTGATGATGCGGTTTGTCAAGAAAATCTCCCCATACCTATAATAATTGGTACTTACCTACTTCTCCTGCTACTGAATGGCGATCTCATGCTAAGATTGCCGGTACTGAGTCTCGTCGAGAGTTTTAACCTATAACAGAACCGAGTAATCATCCCCATCATCTGTATTGATGATATTTAGACCTATAGCTGTCACATCTCGGATACAATTCGGTCAAGCTGGTTGTGGTACTTTTGGTAGAATGTACTGCTGTTGACTTCGACTAGTGGGAATTTCTAATTAGCTCGGTCGGTAAAGTGTTGAATTTCACAAAGACGGCCACTAGTACGAATCCAATAAGAGAATATGGAGAGTTATTTTAAAATTTGACTCCGCAGTGCAAGAAACTAATTGGGATGTGTCGGTCGACTATAATTATATGACAAATCCTACAGTTCAAACTTTGCGGTTCGAGGGGCGTTACGTTATATAATATCGGAAATAATGAAACTAGTTTGAATATTCTTTTGAGTTTAGTGAGCTCGTCCAAATGTGCGAAGCATGTTTTTGCTTGTTAAACACTTGTTTACATTTGGCATGTGAAGGTTATTTAAAGCTAAGTTCCAGTGCTTGTATGGTCATCTTTCATACACTTGGTTATACCACTAGTTTTTCAATGATTCATGAGCGAAGGTGCCGACGATTTAGCCTGTGTCCTTTGATCGTCATATTCTGTTGTGAATAATAAAATACCATGTCTACTTCATGTCTTTATTACTCACTGATTTAATGTTATATAAATGTTAGCTAATTGTTCCGTATCTCAGATAGTTTCTTGATTAAAACAATATTTTGACAATGATTCATAGGTCAGAACTTTGTAAATATATAAGCCTGACGGACACTTTGCAAGTGACCTTCCATTGGGAACGACCCCTGGCCCGTATCAGAGGCTGCTCCCAATGGGAGCGTGCTTGAACAGTTATCTGATAGAATCACGTAATTACGTTTACATTACCTCACCTTTACAAGTGGACTCTTTTGCAACTCTAGCAATTCCATTTCCCGCCTTTCATTTTAAACACATTCTAATTCTAGAATATAAACTTGCAGTCACCACAATGATATCATGTCGAGATCGATATCGATTCTAGATAAAGTCACTTGCTTCAGTAGCTGACATACAGACCATCGATATGAACAATCTTCGATCTTTCATCGTCTTCCCTGCTAGTCGGTCCATTCAGCACACACATAAGGCAAGGAAATCGTGTTTACGACACTTTAGTAATTGTATAAGTTGGTGTCACTGGGTGAGTGAATATTTAGCTTAACATCGCTGCGATATATGTTCACCCATTTGCGACGATTAAACATTTATTTATTTAATAATATTATATTAAAACTAAGTAATTAAAAATTAAGATGCATGAAAACATGCCAACATAGTATAATTAAAATTAAGCATATAACACAGGGATTTAGAAACTTCAAGAGAATCGAATTTCTTTTTAAAACGTTAAAACATTTGACCAGGGACCTGAGTAAACAAATGTTTATGGTTTGTCGATGAATAATACAGTAATTTGGTGTCTGACATGATTGTTGTGACACATGGTGACACAAGAAGCTCACTGCCACGACACAAGCTGCCCTTCGCCATATACATGTATCATTAATGACGTTTTATATGGTATTTCCTACAAATATGATAACATATAATACAACAACTGGTTTTATAATTTGTATAGACTGTTTGGCTAAATCAACGCTCAAAGCTACTGAAAAGTTGTTCTTAGAACATATATATTTGTAAATCAAATATATGTATATGTGTCGCGCTGGTATTTATACTAGATGTGTAACGTTAAAACATGAACATTCTAAGCAGGACATTGCAAATATAATATTTCAACAGCCAAAATCATATTATTAGAACATACATGTTGTCAATTACAAGTGGCAGTCTTCATAAAGTATTGACTAGTTCTTTAAAAGTAAAGTTCGCCACTAGAACACATTAACTTTTGTTTAATCATTAGCTATTGGTCGTAAACAATATGATCATTCATACAGTTTCAGGGAAACCCAATTCATTTTCCAATTAGCAGCAAGGTATCTTTCGTATGTATCATACCACTTCCTTTGTCCAGATGTGTCAACCGAGAAGATTGAATTCGTCTGCGGGGTGACGACAGACGAGTGCACTACCGATTGAGCTAGATCCTGCCCTTGCATTTAGAAGGTGCGAATACAAATTGCAATGGCTTTTAGTTGGATTATACGCTCTCTACCACTGACAAAACATCTGGTCAATTGAGCTATACTGTTTATAAATGTTAACAGTAGTATGTGTCTAATAACCACTATGTACTATGTGTCTGATAACCACTATGTACAATCTGGCAAGCTGTCTTGTCAATTGAGCTAATACTGTTTATAAATTACAACAGTATGATGTGTCTAATAACCACTATGCACGATTTGGAAAGCTGTCGAGCCGGTAAAGTGCCGACACACAAGGATGCTCTTTCATCCAGCATTGGTGCTTCATGCTGCTCACAAATGACATCTAGTATCTGCCATAACCTGATTTAACCTGCTATTGATCAGGCAATATAAATCCTGTCTGGCATAGGCTTTTTCGTTGACATCGATCCAGAAACAAACCCAGCTCATAAATCACAATCTAACGTGGTACAACTCAAGACCATTCCCACTGCGGACCGTTTCTGATAGTGCATGACACCCTGAGATCACACAGTGCTATCTGGTTGTGGAAACTTGTTAAGGAAAATAAATGTGTTCTGACCTTGTAATTGTGTTTTACAACTTTAAAGATAATAATTGCCTCACTGTGCCTTCATGACGTCCAATAACCGATGTGTTCCAATGGCGTCGTTAAACTAAACAAACTTTCACTGTGCCTTCATATGTGTACATGTCCTTGTGGGTTTCAGGTCAAAACATTGAACTGGTTAACGGTCTTATAGTCCTTTGAGTGGGGTGGGGAGTATGTACTGGAGTTAAAATAAAGTATACTGTCGACTGCTGGTGGAAATTGTATTATTAGCTGGGTTCATAGATCACTGGTTTCTCATACAGATGGTCGCGGTTGGAATCCTTAAGTTTTATTTAACGACGCCACTAGAGCACATTGATTTTATCTTATCAGGGCTATTGCCAGTATTTGACGTCATTTATATGATCATTTTGACACATTTTTAAAGAAAACCCGCTGCCGCCACCTATCCTACTCTTTTTGATAAGCAGCAAAGGATATTTTTTATGCACTTTCCCATAGATAAGACAGGACATACCACGGTCTCTGTTGAACCAGTTGTTAAATAAGTGGGGTTGAGGTTTTTCGCCTACTGGTACAAAAAGTTCAGCGAACTCTTCGCAGTCTCGAGGTCGTGTTTCAGTGGACTACTTTCCAGTTTGTTTACACGAGATCCCGTACTTTTTCTTGTATTGTTCTTACTAACCAATATTGATTGAAAACCACTTGGGCGAGAAAGTAGACTATTTCATTTTCTTGTGATGCGGTTTCCACACCGGAACTCGAGCGAACATCTTGCATTATGATCTAGTGTTTCATCTTCAAAATCAATGACGTCTTGTATACTTTAGCTTTGCAACTGATTCCAGTTCTGTCTCAGTGACGCAGGGATATAGCTTAAAGCAAGGACTTGGTATTTTAAGTTATTAGATGCCCAATAGTTCAACGTCATTTATTAGTAAAGTATATCAACACAGCCATACTCTCTAAACACATACTAATTATTAAAAAGATATAAAACGAATAAAACTAATGTTTGGGAAATGATGACAAAAGTGTTATCATGGCATCAGATAGAATTTCTATGACAATTCGCAGATCAACATAATATTCTAAAACCTCAAAAATGTAATAATGAAATTGGTATTGTATGTTACATTTTCATAGTTTTAAGTATACTATACAACAGTGACCAGTGGACCACAACTGGGTCGTCAAACAGCGTGGTATGTGATGTCCTGTATGTAGGGAAATGGATAAAAAGACGCTTGCTGTTTTTAGGAACGAATAGATTGTGGTGATAGGAGATTACGTCGTAAACTAAGCCAGAACTAGGGATACTAAACAGCTGACATTCGCTTTCGTCTACGCTATATAATAAAAATAATAAAACACATTTTATGTATATTAACCCAAAATAACTTTCACTCTGTAGATAGCACAAAGACAGTGTTTCCTTTAGGATCTCTTGATTATATTATTATTATTTAAAACGCAATTTACTTGTTTAGACAAACTAAAATTGATTTGGTGATGGTAATAGGTTATTTGAAAAGGTTATTATTGGGTTGTGTGTTACGACGGTGAGTTAATGAGTGAGTGGGTTTCATTGTGTTTAAATTTATTTTCAGGCATTTTTGTTTAAATATATACATACATTCAAAGAACCATTAGTAAAACTGATTTAATAATAAGTAAAATATCAAATGTGTTATACTTTCTTATGCGTTGCAATTGTAATTGCACAACTGGATAGAGGATATACGTATGTGTTATTCTGTCAGTGTTAGTAATAAATGCCACATTATATTTGAAGCATTGTTAACATTTTAACTATTTTCCAATAGAAATAATTATTTTTAAAAACAATCCAAGCATTCTGTTTTAATACGAACATTATCATTGTCATGTTTTATGTTATTTACTCTGAGTAGTACTCCAATTGATCAATTTGTACGACCGAATCTTGCAGACAACGCAGATGTCATATAGCTTTAATTAAGCTCTTTTATGTTTTCCCTTACGGGGGCTGGTTAGCGATTCTTAATTCGGTCTGGAAAAGCTCATATTGAATGGCATATACTTTACGTTTAAATCCCTTTATCATGTTTCTAATTAACTGTACATCTAGTGCTTCCAGCTTCTGGAAGGCTTTGCTTTAAGAAGGTTTGTAACAAACAAAATAACTAGATTTTTATTCCGCGTTGGAAGCAATCATCTTGTCTGCTATTGATTCCATTTCATTTTGTAGTTCGGGCTTTGAATACACGTTTAGGGTCATTATAGACTCCAATCTGTTTTCCAGTCTGAGGCATGTGTAATTGCGTTTGCATGGTAGAATCCTGTTCAAATACGTTTTCTACTGAAGGTAATTATTTGAGGAAGAATGCTCTCTAAAGTCTAAGATTGAGAGATATATTTAAACTGCCTATCTTTGGTGTAACAGTAAAAGGCTTGGAACCTACTGTCTCGGACGCGGTGGATGGATAAAACCATAAACTGCGCCCAGGAGAGGCGTCTGTTATAGCAGCATGGCTCTGAACGTGGACGTTAAACATCATGTCCTGTCCTGGTTCGAATATAAATCGAGGCATGATTAAATTCTGTACCTTGTTGTACATTAAGTGGATACATGCACAGAAATAGCACAAGGTTAAACAATATCGACCTCATTCGAATTGATAAAATAACTAATATAGCACTTTGATGCAAAGTCTGCTGAACATCAACTTTAATCTGTACTCGTGATGGACATCGTTAAAGTAGTGGACATTTAGCAGACCCTACATGCCATTGCGGCTCGTTTATAACCACCCCGAGGCGAGCATGAAGTAAACATGGAGTGGTACTGAGGTCAGTGTTGTTTAATCATGTTAAATGACAGTTTGAGTGAAACTGCTTGTGGAACTGCCTTGTTCTTGCAGCACGGCGCTCCGTTGATGAACTTTAATCCAGGCAAGAATCGGACTACTTTCTCACTATACTTAACGACTTAACTTTATTGATTATGAGATGAAGTCGTCCATACTGGCCAGCTCTTAGCTCTCCTGTAACTCCGTGTCACGGACGACATTTTCATTGCTCAAAGGAAGCATGTCATTTTTTGTCAGCATCTTTGCTTCGAAATTTAAATTACAAAATTGAGGAGCGGGGTGTAGTTCAGTCGGTAGCGTGTCCGTCTTTGAAGCTGTCGGTCGTCCGATCGATCCTTCTCAGTGAACCCATCTGATGTCTGGGCTATTATCCGTTCCAAGCAGTGCTCCACAACTGGTCCAACAACGGCCATGGTATGTGATGTCTTCTCTATGGGAAAGTGAATATGAAAGATCCCCTTGCTGCTTATCAAAAAGAGTAGCCTATGTGGCGGCAGCGGAATTCCTCTAAAATGTTTCACAATTACCATATGAATGACATCCAATAGCCGCTGATAAGATAAAAATCAATGTGCTCTATATTTTACTTTTGTATCGTTGCATATCGTTTTACTCAAGTAAAACAAAACGCCTTTAAGTAGATGTAAACTAACTATTAGTTGTGTATAAATGTTTCTCACATGGCTTCGGCGGTCTGAGGAGAACACGACCTTGTTAAACACAAACTCGCAAATATTCTGTCTTAATAGTAGATAAAACTAACCGTTAACACATCCTTAAAATTCCTCGATCCCTGACAGAAGTCAAACATTGTTTTACTTCTATTTCTGGATGATCAAAATCAGTATACATATGGGGTTTTCATCCCATTGATTCATCACGTATGACATGAATAGCCTTTGATACATAGTTTACGTTTTAACAGATAAGGCAACGATTTCTCTGAATCAATAGGAAATGGTATAAGGGACATAACTCCTCAACTATTTCCATCATTTAAACACAACATTCTTTGAATCACTAGGAAATGGTATAAGGGATATAACTCCTGTAACAATCATAATCGATTCTCCATCGCAAAAAACTACACAAGACTGAGTCGTTATGGTGTTTGCGTCAGTTTCAATCTATTCATGTATGAATTACTGCTGTTTACTACTGCAGCAACTACAACTAGCATTAGTACTACTACTTCTAAACCACCCGCCACTACTACGGCTACTACTACCACTACTAAGAGGTGGCCCAAGTCAAGTAATACAATATCTAACTTAAGTTTAACTTAATTATGTCGCAAGACAAATATAAAACAAAATACCCTCACTAGGCAAAATAATGCATTAATGGAGCTGATATTAGTTTTGAGCATGTGCATTTAATATTGTGTGTAAATCAATGCTGAACTATTAAAACACGAAGATGTCAATATGTATCCAGTAAATAACAAAGGATAGTCTAGATAAACAAGTGTGCATATTATGGAGTTATAACAGTGAAACAGGCCTGTTATAATAATGCTCAGAAACTTAGTGTAAATATTAAATAAATCTATGTGTACTGACATACAACTTAATCATAATTTATGTTCGTGTAGAGTAAAAAAAATACTTTCATAAACATGGTATCAGCTTCATTTTGTTTTCTGTCGTTCTTTCTTTCTCTTTTTGTTCTTTCTTCGTCTTCTTTTTCTTTCTTTCGTTCTTTTTTGCTTTGTCTATTTATTATTAGTAGTATATCAAACTTTATTCTATACTTAATAATAGTCTACCAAGTGTGTAGAGACTGATATGAGATCTACAACATAACGAAGAGCTAAATATACGATACTTATTACATTAATTGTGTGTAGACGTCTCTCTCCTTTACATCACCCTGAGTGTCAGCGGCCTAATGGCAATCACTTGACATACAACATATTGGGTCGTCTCACCCACAGGTCAAACGTGCATGTATTTAGTCAGCGTTGCCTCTTACCAATCACTCTGTCAGCATCCACACGTCTTAATGTAATTTATCATTAACTAGTTCAATGCGTCCTACATTTGATGCTCTAATGAACATAGTTAATTAATGTTTTGACTCGTACTAACAATCGCTAAATATTCTGCCAATTTGGCAAATTAATGTTATTTCGATACAAACTATTTTATCCACAATATCCCTATTTTGAATACTAACTAATACTACATACAACATTGTGGTGATAAAGTTAACTATGCAAAACACCACATAAGCTTGAGTCCGTGGCTCATTACATTTCACACACTGAACAGGCGTCTTGATGGCAGGTTGAGGATAGGATTCGTGGCCATTGTATCTAGTCCCATGATGGCCGATGTTATAGATCATAGACCTTCTGGTATAATTACAACATAAAGAGCAGGAAAGGGGAGGAGGGTCCAAGGGACTTGTGTCCCAATGGTTGGGCTAAATATAGTTTTATTTAGATACAGACTTGAAGAATTTTACAATGTGTTATAATATCACATTAGTATTTCATTAGCCGCCTACACATCATGGATTCACATTTATTGATCTTACTTTGTTTCCTCTTAGGTCAGGTAAATGTATTTACGTGCTTCCGTCAGATAACTGTTCAAGCACGCTCACATTGGGAGCAGCCTATGACCAGGACCAGCGGTCGTTCCCAATGGAAATGTTTCTCTTAATTTAAAGCTAGGTTCTTATTTGGAAATGTTGACATTTGTACATGGTAAACTAAATAACTGAAATTGAATAAATTAAACACGTTCATGATAGACAGTCGACATTTATGAGTTAATACGACCACAGAAACTCATTTCCTTCACATATGCTACTCTTTTTGATTAACAGCAAGGACTCTTGTATAAGCGTTTTCTTAGAGAGATGACAACACAAACGATAGCTGTTCATATGTTAGGTATGGAACTGAATAATTATGAGCTATTTCAAAACCTACACTAGACACACAACGAAATTGATATAAACAACTGCAATTAACATGAAGTTATGGGCAACTGCAATTGATACAGACAGCTAAATAGACATCAGTTGATATAGACAACTGCAATTAACATGGTGTACAGTAAATATA
This sequence comes from Cyathermia naticoides, assembly GCA_033042655.1. Taxonomy (NCBI): domain Eukaryota; kingdom Metazoa; phylum Mollusca; class Gastropoda; order Neomphalida; family Neomphalidae; genus Cyathermia; species Cyathermia naticoides. The sequence continues at coordinate 11,685 of JAUTWP010086400.1, forward strand.
CATCATTGAAGTTTATATGAACAACTGCAAATGACATAGTCAAATAACTCAATACACAGTCAAGTTGTTTTCAAACAAATGCAATTAAAAAAGGTAGCCAATAGATGTTTAGAATTATAAAACAAACATGTTTATTTACGTGATGCTTCCGCGTCTATTTCTGTCCACCATCAGTGGCTGGCGTGTAAACTACTCTCATTTCTGACCAGCTAATGTGCCACTCTAATTAATAAGTCAATTAGTCGAGATATAGGTGTTGATCGGCATCACAAATTAATGTAACAGACACCGGTTCTTAGTGGAAGTTCTTTAAACCATCCACTACATATTAGTGCGAGATGTAGCTCAGACGGTAGCGTGCCCGCCTTTGAAGTAGTCGGTCGTCGATCGATCCTTCTCAGTGGACTCATCTGCAGTTTGGGCTATTTTCCGTTCCAACCAGTAGTCCACAACTGGTTCATCAAAGGCCGTGGTATGTACTGTCTATGGAAAAGTGCATATAAAAGATCCCTTGCTGCTTA
>JAUTWP010086511.1:0-12204 GCA_033042655.1 Cyathermia naticoides
GGATGAATGGATGAGTGGATGAATGGATGGATGGATGAATGTATAGATTCAGATACAGCACCTCCCGGACGATGTGTATGGTTCAAGTTGTCCGGGACAGGGCAGTTATCGATAAAGGTTGGTGTATTTATTTTCGTGCTTATATCCAATTAAGGTTCAAGCACGCTATCATGGGCACATAGCTCAGTTTCCCGAGCCGTCTGTCGAGGTCAGATATTAATGTTAGTAGGAGGGGAAACCCGCTACTGCCACACTAGTGCGCCTACTCTTTTTCAATAAGGAGCAAGGGATCCTTTACAGGCACTTTCCCATAGACATGATAGCACAAAGCATAACCTTTGTCAAACCAGCTATGGAACCGCTGGTCGGTGTAAGTGGATATACCTTCCCGTTGAGCCTTACGGAGCACTCACTCTGGGTTGGAGTCGGTACCGAGATTAAAAATCCTATGCTTTGACTGAGATTTGATCTCAGTGCCTATCAGTTTCAAGGCCGATGGCTTAACCACTGGGCCACGTAGGCCGGTATATATCGATAAAGTACTGGAACTGGAAATATTTTTAACGTGCTTACATCACTAAAAAGTGTTCATTTTATATTCACTTTCCAACAGACAAGATAGCACAAATCATGGCTTTATAAAACCCCAGCTATGGACATCATACACATATTCCCACTGTGCCTTGCGGAGCACTCACTCTGGGTTGGAGCCGATACTGAGATTAAAACTCCCATGTCTCGACTGAGAGATTCGATCTCAGTACCTACCAGTCTCGAGCCCGATACTGTAACCATTACACCACACCGCCCGGTGAAAATAAACATTTATCTGCAATAGTAACATAAAGCACACTAGTTGCTCCATCTTCAAACGCTGACATATCGGCTCCCTGTCGAGGACTATTTCCTCGAGTAAGTGTATTTTTCCGCCACGTGAGTCGGCAATTGTGAATGAACACGAGCCGAAGTGGAGAGCACTTGGCGTGAAATGGTTTGAAAAAGAGATCGAACGGATGTGGATTGCACAGTAATTAATAACTTTTCCCGGTTCTTCGCGCGTTGCTACTGACCTACTTTCAAACTTTTTTTAGGCAGCGGAGGCCAAATAACAGCCATCAAATCTACGTAGAACACATGCGCGTGTGCATGAATCATTGCATATCTACCTTCAGCGGGACTATAATATTATAATTTTATTTGAAAAAAGTAAAGTTGGTTTTATTTAATGACGTCACTAAACCCACATTGATTATTTTTTTACCCATTGGTTATAGATGTTAATCAGTAGCGGATCCAGAAATTCCATTTAGGGGGCCCTCAATGACAAGCCTAAGTGACACAAACGTTCCCGAAAATATTTACAATGTAAAAAATTGAAAAACCGCAAAATTTAAGGGGAGCCCGGGCCCCCGCCTAGATCCGCCACTGCTGCCGATAGATTAGCTAGCTACATACTTATAACAATTAAATATAGTTTCAGAAAGAAGGGTCCGTTTCAACCAGTAGTCCACAACTTTTTCATCAAAGGTCGTGTTATAACTAGCCTATAATTATATCCTGTCCTGTATATGTGGAAAATGCACATTTATAACGATGCCTGCATGGCTGCTTATCAGAATGAGTAGCCTATGTGGCTACTGAATACAATGAGAGGTTCGACACCTAACAGCTGGGGCGGATCTAGGGGGTCCGGACTCCCCTTCAAATTTGAGAAGTGCCCCTTTTATGTAGGATTTTAATTTGTTTTACAAATTTATTTAGTTTTTTTTAAAATATTATAATTACTGTGGAATACGTCCGCCAGCGTCCATATTATATTGTCGTCCATGTGAACCGTGTGTAAGTTTTCAATAGTGCATTTTCGTGATGTTATGTGGTCTTTTGTCTTGGACCCCTCCCCATCAGAAAAGCTGGATCCGCTCCAGAACAGCCACTAATTAAACTATGAGCTGTGGAGATTAACATTCCTTTCTGTGTATAAAATAAATATTTGGCACGAGCATTCAAAATATCTACAGGAAGAAAGCAATGTAAAGTTTGTTTTATTTAACGATGCCACTAGAGCATAAAAAAAATTATTTAGAGCGGAATGTAGCTCAGTCGGTAGCGTGCTCGCCTTTGAAGCGATCGGTCGTCGGATCGATCCTTCTCAGTGGACCCACCTGTAGTTTGGGCTATTTTCCTTTCCGACCAATTCTACATAATTGATTCTTCAAAGGCCGTGGTATGTGCTGTCCTGTCCATGGGAAATTGTATAATTATAACAGATCACTTGCTGCATATCGAAACGAGTAGCCTGTGTTGCTGTAGCGGGTTTCCTCTAAAAGAAATGTATCAAAATTATCATATGAATGACGTCCAATAGCCGAGGATAAGATAAAAATGGCGTCGTTAAACAAAAACAACTTTACTTTATTTTGAAATATCAGTTTAAATCTAGTACAGTGGAGTCTGTATAAATCGGATTCACTTGGGATCAACAAATAATTCTGGATTAGATTTCCAGTATAGACAGATTTCATTCAGAGATACAGAGCTGGACAGGACTGAAATCATGCTGGCTTACATAGAAATGTAGATTAAACAAATGCTGGTTTAGACAGAGTGCCAGTATAGACAGATTTCATTCAGGTACAGAGCTGGACAGGGCTTTGAAATAATGCTGGTTTACACAGAACTCTGGATTATACAAATGCTGGTTTATACAACGTGCCAGTATAGACAGATTTCATTCAGAGTTAAGGAGCTGGACATGACTTTGAAATCATGCTGGCTTACATAGAACAATGGATCAGACGAATGCTGGTTTAGACAGAGTCCACAGAAATTCTTTCTATGTCCAACTGTAACAAAAACACCACAAACATTTCCAAAAGCATTTTTATCACAATAGCGCTTGTAAAAAACCTATTACTTGTCAAACACTGTGTGGATCCGTTTGAGATCGCAGTGAGATCATGTGGAACGAAACAATGAACTCCCCAGAGTGATCATTATTGTCTTCTTCGAAACTGCCGTGAAGCAGCATATACACCGTATCACGTTGCATGTAATGAATATAAAGTAAAGCTTCTGAACGCATTAATGGTAGTCTGGAGACTACTGGTAGTCACTGGATATGATTACCGAGGCTTGTGAAACTATAACGTATCTTCAAATCAGCATGCCATCACAGTGATGAATTCCCATCATTGGCGTCAGAGTAGGGGTAGGGGCAGCAGGGGGAGTTGGGATAGAAACGACAGCAGGGACAGCAGGGACGGTAGAGGCATAAAGGGCCGCACAGGTAGCAAGGACAGCAGGGACAATAGGGGCAGTAGGGACTTCAGGGGTTGAAGGGACAGTAGAGGCAGTAGGTACACCAGGGACAGTATGGATACTAGGAACAATAGGAACAGCAGGGAGAGTAGGGACAACAGGGACAGTAGAAGCAACAGGGGCAGTAGAGGCAGTAGGGGCAGCAGGGACAGTAGGGTCAGCAAAGGAAGTGAGAGCCTCCCCATCTTTCGGGACCAGAAATGCCACCAGATTGCACCATCTCAGACTTTACTTGACAAAATATGTCCATGACAAGGGCTACGCCTTTCCTTAGAACCCATTCTCCCATTCTTCGGTTGATAGTGAGTGTTCGAAACTTCACCCAACACTTCCTTAACCCAACTCATGCCTAACCCAACACCTGCCTAACCCAACACCTCAATCCACACATCCCCAACCCCACACCTCACTAATCCCACACCTCCCTAACACCAGACCTTCGTAATCAAACACCTTAACAACACCCTAGTTTCTTCCGTAGTGTATCAATTACATTGCAATGCGCTCGTCTCATGTCTCAGTTTCATCCTAGCACTTGAGATTAAAATCAAACCTCTGTTATTTCTATCCGGCCTCCGTGGCCGTTTGGTTAAGCTATCGGACTTAAGGCTAGTAGGTACTGAGATCGAATCTCTCAGTCGAGGTATGGGATTTTTGAACCTCGGTATCGTCTTCAACCCAGAGTGAGTGCTCCGCAAGGCTCAATGGGAAGGTGTTTCCATTTACACAGACCAATGGTTCCATAACTGGTTTAACAAAGGTCATGGTTTGTGCTATCCTGTCTATGGGAAAGTGCATATAAAAGATCTCTTGCTGCTTATCGAAAAAGTAGCGGGTTTCCTCTCTTCTACTAACATTAATATCTGTCCTGGACAGACAGCTCAGGAAACTGAGCGGTGTCCCCATGACAGTGTGCTTGAACCTTAATTGGATGCAAGCATGAAAATAAATATAACCAACCAACCTGTTTAGTGACACCTCAGCACATTGTTTAATTGGTGGCTGCTAGATGTCAAACATAACATACTAGCATTTGTGACACATCGTCTTCAGAAGAAACACGCAAAGGTAGGACATTATTTGTGAAAAATGGCTTATAACTAGTGCATTTGTAGATGACATCCAATAGCAGCTGATGAGATAAAAACAATATGCTCTAGTGCCATCGTTAAATAAAACAAACTGCTTTTTTTTTTATCTCAATAGACAGTGTAATTCATTTAGAAGGAAGGTGCATAATGGACCCAAAACAAACCTAAACAACTACCGGTATTGTAGCATGTCAAACATTAAAACAGATTCAAGATACTGCAGCTTTAAATACAAAACAAAAAAAATCTGAAATGTTTTATAATTACAGTGTCCCTGGAGGCTCCCCACCATCAGAAATTCAATCCATCAATGACCATATATAACATCAAAAACATTTAGGATAACAGTGCTTCAACAATATCACGATAAGATAAAATAAATCCATTTACTTTATCAAACGTTATTGAGCATCATAATTCTGTTATATGCTGTATAGGAAAGTGCCTATCAATTATTAATTTTGTACATTTTATTTTAGCATTGATGTGCCCTATAGCAGTACTTGGCAGAACTGTTCATCATCAAGTATTACAGAATTGGTCTACGACCTTGTCCATATACAGTCAAACCTGCTAAAGCAGCCACTGGTAATAAGCAGCCACATGTCTTCAAAGGTCACCTTAATTTTCTCCCAAATCGTGTAATTTAGTACAATAAAACCTGTATTAAGCAGCCACCTGTTTTAAGAGGACATTTTTTGTTACTCCCTTGGGTGGCTGCTTAAGGCAGGTGTGACTGTACAGTGCATCTGTCTAATCTGGATTTCTGTGTAAACCGGCACAATTACAGTCCCGACCAGCTACCTAACACTGGATAACATCTGTCTAAACAGGCACTCTGTCTAAACCAGCATATTTTGTTGGTCCCAACTGGATGTGGTTTAGACAGAGTCCACTATATATGTCTACTGATGCAGACATGATGTGAGATGTTCCTTGTGGTTGTGACATCATTAGTCTATTAAAAAATACATTTAAACGTACCATTAGGCATGGACCATTGTGGACCACTGGTTGGAAAGGAAATTAGTCCAAATTGCATATGAGTCCACTGAAAAGGATCGATCTGATGATCGACTGCTTGACAGGTGGACACGCATTCTCCCCAATTTATTTTAGATGCCCTAACGTTATGATCTTAAACTAAGTGATTCTTCAGACTCATCTATTTGCCAAATGTTTTCTGTCAGCACATCTGGATAATTATGAAAAGATAACAAGCTTTCATAAATTATGAATACGTATTTAATTATTATTATTTATGTATAGCTGCTAAAAGTTTTACCCAAAGTACAGGAAATCTCACCTAGAATATTATAGTGAACCCTCTAAATCAGACATTCTCTAAACCGGAAACCCTTCTAAACCAGACAAACAATTCGGTCTCAATGTGTCCATTTATTATCTAATCCTTGAAAACCAGACACCTATGGAAACCAGAGATTTCACTTGGCCCCATGGATGTCTGGTTTAGACAGAGTCCACTTTACTTAGTTCTACAAAATAGCAAGGAATTTTTCAGTCAAACATCCACGTATAATAAAAGAGATCTCAAAATGCTACATTGAAGACAAGTCTGTAAGAGTTACTATCCTTGAATGCAATAACTCAGCTAAAGTAGATCATTTACAACAGCTCCAAAGCACACCAAAAATACTGTAAGATATTACAGCTGACTGTCTAAACCGGACCCCCTCTAAACCAAAATCTCGTAAAAACCAGATAAAGAATTTGGTACCAATATGTCCATTTAGTGTAAATCTAACCTCTGAAAAATGGAAATCTCTGAAAAATAGACATTTTACTTGGTCCCATGGGTGTCCGGTTGAGATAAGTTTTACTGTATATGTATTAAGAATTTCCTAATTATTACAACCAAAATAATGCTAGCATTAATTTGAGCTTTTTAACAGGAAAATGATATGTCTTAAATGTACGGAACCTAGTTTCAAGGCATATGTGTTTAATTTGTCATATAAATTGTAAAAACAAATTAAGAGTGGTCAGAGTGACCATTAACACATTGGATGTTTTGAAATGTATATTTTAAGACTAGATTTCAAGAAGCAAAATGTAAGTAATGTAACTATCCATAATAAAACAAATGATTTAATAGCCAAACATACATGTTAATGTTTAACAAGAAATATAAATATACAAGTTTGGTAAACATTTTATGACAATAAACAAAAATAGGATAAAAGTTCTGTTTTTTTCTTAATAACAAAAACCCTTTTATTTTCGCTTATTGTCTTTAAAATGTTAGATTTTTAAAAATATTTTTATATCAAATGTGTTCCAATACTTTAGCATCAATACAAGCTCTGACAGAATCTGGGAGTTCTGTATCAAGTGGGGGAGGAAGGGGGAGGGGGAGGAAGGGTGAGAGGGGGCAATTTAATGTTTATACCCACACAATTATACAATGAAAGATGAGTATAAAAAGAAGACTGAAACATCTAAGAAAGGTTATCTTTTGAAAAACTAAATTAATTACCAATTAATAATTTTAAAACATTTCTGCACTATTTAAACCAACATTTGCTTCAACTAGACTGATTTTATGCTAACAGGTAAATTTATAAAACTATAAATAATGTCTGGTTTTAAGGTACATTTATTTCATCTCACACAACAAGAAAACCAGTCTAATTGTGCATGCTTTATTATGTGCATGTGGTACCAGTTTAGCAGAGTGCAAAGCACTTGAATAAGTAAAAATAAACGTTTTTCTTCTGTAAATCTTAATCAACACATCACAAATGCCGTAATTTATGTAGCTGGTTCAAGCTGGGTTAGTAATTATGTCATAAAGAAAGGCAATTTGCATAATGAACGCATCAAAATGCAATGAAATTTTCTTCTAAGTATTTACGTCTGCAGGAAAGCACTTAATATTCTTCCTCCCCCACCACCATTTTTTCCCCCATTTTTTTAACTTTCATCACAGATAAGTAATATGATGACTGTAAAAAATGGACTGCTGTTTTACAGATAGCCATTTATTTTAATGTCGGATGCCTATTTTATAGATGGTCATTTATTGTACTGTCGGATGTCTATTTTACAGTGAGACATTTATTTTACAGTTGGACGTCTATTTTACAGTTAGATGTCATTACTGAACCTTGGCACAGTTGGAAACAAACTGGAACATCAGATGGAATACTCATCAGAACAAAACATGAATACATAAAATGTTAAATGGCAGAAAATGAATGAAAGACAAAAAATGTAAAACTGAAATTCTGAAGCAATGGAAAAAATGTCTATGGTAGAAAAAGAAATTCTTAAGGAATTGCATAAAACAATTACAAATTGAAAAAAATATTAAGGATAAAATATACAGCATCATGTCAAAAGTGTTTGCAATAATCCAAAATGGCCGACGTAAACATGATTCAATATGAAAAAAAAGAAAGAAATTATATATATAACTAGTCAACAACAAAAAAGTGTTTTAGAAAACATATTGAAAACTATTAAGCATGTCATGTCGGTAAGACATATTTTTATTATTTAATTGTTTTACTATCTTCCAGTTTTTATACATTAAAAAGAAAAATTGAAATAATGAATTCAAAAATATTATGGATCCATTTTTCTAGGTAGAACCTAGTGCCTGGAAACCATTATTTTTGTTTAGACCTTATAAGGTTCCAACATTCCTGCTACTACTACATGTTAGAGGTCTTTAAGATTAAGAAATATTTATTTAATGACACATAACGACACTGTGGTAGTTACAGTTCTGTTTTTAGTAATATTTATTATTAATAAGTCTATTTAATTAATTAAAATACTGGTTAACAAAATGATAACAAAATATGACTTGGCCATATATTAAACCATCAAACAATTTATTACCCCCCCACCCATACACTCACTCACACACACCTCCCCACCAAAAACCCCAAAAGATGTAAATGTCCATTATAAAATTCATGGCTCTGGTTAAATAGTACTAAACACATTACAAGCAAACTTACTTGTCTTCTTCATCAGTAAAGTCTGGAAACGCATCTTTCGGTTCCACTTGACCCAGCACTGAAAAACACAATATTAAAACAAACATCAGGCATTGAGTCAAACAAAGATAAAAACAAAACACAATAAATTAAAATACTTTTTTTTAATTAGAAATTAAGCAATGTTCAGAAACTAGCAATGGCTTAAAAATGAAGATTGTTAAAAACATAAATATTTATGAATGTTCTGCTATGTTCAAAATTTGACGTACATGTACATACATAGTATACAGAAGAAATACGCTTTAAAAGTTACATGCACACAAACTCTATACAGACTATGTCTTGAAAAAGAAGGAGATTTATTTGCAAGGGTTATAAATTTAGAAAGTAGAGAATGCATGAAAGTATTTTTATGTAAATGAATTTGAAAAGTATACAAAATAAATAATTATAGTTAAAAAGTTACAAGTACATATTCATTATAAAGACTGAGTCCTGAAACAAAGTAGACTCAACAATCTTATTCTAAGAACTAATTGTCTGGGTGATAAATTTAGAAAGTACAGAATGTGTGTAAAATATGTTTGTTAGTCAGTTAGTTATATTTATTTTGTGCTTACATCCAATTAAGGTTCAATCACGCTGCCATGGGCACACAGCTCAGCTTCTTGAGCTGTCTGTCCAGGACAAATATTAATGTTAGTAGAAGAGAGGAAACCCTCTACCTTTTTCCATAAGTAGCAATGGATCTTTTATATGCACTTTCCCATACAGGATAGCACATACCATGGCCTTTGTTAAACCAGTTATAGAACCACTAGTCGGTGCAAGTGGAAACACCTACCCATTGAGCTTTGCGGAGCACTCACTCTGGGTTGGAGTCGATACCGAGGTTAAAAATCCCAGGCCTTGACTGAAAGATTCGATCTCAGTACCTACCATCCTTAAGTTTGATAGCTTAACCACTCGGCCACGGAGACCAGTAAATATGTTTTATGTAAATCAGTTTAAAAAGTAAACAAAATATAGTAAAACTAACAAGTATAATAATTCTATAAAGACTGAGTTCTAAAAGAGTAACAACACTGGTGTGGCGGTATAGGGTTTCCTCTCTTCTACTAACATTAATATTTGTCCCAGATGCAGTGGATGGCTTGAACCATAAATGGCGCCTGGTAGAGGCGTTAAACAACATGACCTGAATTGTCGAAATGTCGTAAAAAAGGTAAGACTCAAAATCTCATATTACTAGTATTCCAAGACCTAGTTCTTGGGTGATAAACTTAGAAAGCCGAGAATGTGTGTAAACTATTTTATGTAAATCAATTTGAAAAGTGAACAGATTCGAGACCAAATCAAGATGTGTTCATGATCTGGAAAAGTGTTTACTCAGTCAACATCGGCCGCACTTAATTGTGAGTCGTAACCAGTGACGACAGCTGCACAGAGTCATCAACTCGCATCAGAAAACATCAAACTGACTGTGAAAATAGCACACTGCTAATACTGGCACAAAACCCACCAATCAACATTTTTTCTGCAATTATAGAAGTTGGTTTTGCGTGTGATTAAAGTAATTAAAATCAGAACTCGTTCACACACTTCCATCTCTATGAGCTCAGCAAATGGATGTCTATCATTCCGTGTCCCCATTCACCTGTGATCCAGGCAGATCAGCAAATGGATGTCTATCATTCCATGTCCCCATTCACCTGTGATCCAGGCAGATCAGCAAATGGATAAGTCTATCACTCCCTGTCCCCATTCACCTGTGATCCATGCAGATTTTCAATTAAACCCACTATACCCAGTTTTTTAAATTTATTCTTACTGTAAAAAAGTAGTTTGTTTTATTTAAAGATGCAGTGTCTGTTTTCTATAGTTTGTTATCTTTTACTAATGAAAAATACAAACAAAACTAAAGAGACATTCATATGATCTGATCATGGAAATTTCCCACATGCGCATGCACAAATCAAAACAATCTAGTGGCGGGTTGTCTCTAGCAGCCATATCTGAAACAACATGCTTTTCTCGTGATCTAAATATAGTATGGCAGATCATTGCATCAGAAATATGGAGCATGTTGCGGATCAAACAAATGTACAAGATTTATTCTAAATGGTTAAGTTTTTTTTTTTAAACATACACTGCCCCTTTAAAGTAAAAAGTTGTTTTATTTAACATGGGTTTGCTCTGAAGAAATGTGTCACAATTACCATATGTATGACAGCCAATAGCTGACAGATAAATTAAAATCAATTTCCATGATAAAATTATGTAAAAATTGAACTTGCTGCCACACAATGTGGCTAAATAGCAATAAGATATTTTTTAATATTTATTTTCCCAAGACAGGATGGCACAAACCATAGCCTTTGTTAAATGTGTTGGCTTAAGTGTACATTTCCACATTAAGCAATGCTGGGACTAGTACTATTATAGGATTAAACATCACAAACCTTTAATGAGATTTGAACCTTTAACTAATACTATAGTTGATTTAAGTGGTGTACATCTCCATATTGAGCATTGCTGGCAACTCACTGGTACTAGTACAATAGAATTAAATATCCCATGCCTTTAATAAGATTTGAACCCAGTACCAACAAATTATAAAATGTATGAACTGGCATTGCCGGACATCGTACCCAAGAGGGGCGTGCTTGAACACTTATTTAGTGATGTAAGCACATTAAATTTTGTCGGACATCGTACCCAGAAGGGGTGTGCTTGAACACTTATTTAGTGATGTAAGCACATTAAAATATGTTCCAGTTCCAGTCCTGTTAAATGAATACATTTGTTTTTTACAGTGTGGAAAACCCATTGACCAAGTTATTCCTTACATGCAGAACAAAAGATAACACACTTACAAATCTTTTAGATCATTAACCAACTTTCTGATAAGAATTCCCTTTTTTAATCACATATGTATGTATAAACTATTAATGGCTAAAACATGTTTAGCCGTTTCAATAACACTACTAAAACAAAAAACCTACAAAGACTATGCCATATTTAAGCATGACAAATGCAAAAAATCTATTCAAACTAAGGCACCATTATATTTCATTATTATTGAAACAAATGTTTTGTATATTTTTCCTTTGTTATTCATGTTTATTATCAAAATTGTTTGCTTTTTTCTGAGAAAAAAAGATTGCAGTGCTAGTTTTGTAAGAAAACATGTTATTTATTTACTAAATAATAGTAAATAATAAACAAAATGCTCATGTTTATAATTAACAAATCCTGTCGCCAAATAGCCTACTCTTTCTAATAAGCAGCAAGGGATCTTTTATACACACTTTCCCACAAACAGTATGGCTTTGATTAATTATTTGTGGACCACTGACTGGAACAGAAAATAGTCTATAATATTATGTAAATGTATCCACCAAGAAGGATTGATCTGACGACCAATTGCTTCCCCAGACGGACAGCCAGATTCAGTTATGTCCTGGACCGCTAGCTGGAACATAATTAGCCTATATGTAAATCAGTCCACCGAGAAGGATTGATTTGACGACCAACCGTTTCCCCAGGTGGACAACCCGGTTCAGTTTGTCCTGCTCTGGCCTGAACATGATGAATGAACGGTCATTCAGAGAGCCAAGCTAAAAGTAGTCTGCATTGTTATCTGTAATAACAAGAACCGGCCATGTCGGACATCATCTATCTTATAGAGTTCTCCACAAAAACCTGTCACATCTTCACACCATTAGGGGCGGTCAATGAATTCGATGGTGTTCACAATCATAACAGTGGTCTCACCCCTACCCTAATCCTAACAGAAAATTATTGACAAATTGATATTTGAT
>JAUTWP010086622.1:0-23548 GCA_033042655.1 Cyathermia naticoides
CCACTGAGAAGGATCGATCCGACGACCGAACGCTTCAAAGGCGGGCGCGCTACGGTCTCGGCTACAGCCCGCTCCCCCAGTGGCAATAACGTGGCTTTCTCATATATTAAAGTAAAGTGTTTATTTAACGGTGCTTGAACACTTATTTAGTGATTTAGCCACGTTAAAAAAATTCCACCACTATTAAATGACGCCACTAGAGCACATTGATTTTTATCTTTTATCTATATAATATACTGGCAGCCTTGGAAAACGCAGAACTAATTGATTTGGCTCATATTTTGATTCTGTGTGAATTATAGGGTAAAATGAATGCAACTGGATGGAAGGTCACATCAAATCGTATATTATGCACGTGTATGTTATTGTTTGGGAGCAGATTTTTTTTAAATCTCCAAAACTGATTTAATGACGAGTTGGTGCTGTGTTTTCTTTGGCTGTCAGTGTATAAAATGGTATTCAGTTGCCGATATCTCCCTTTGAAGTTAAACTTTCGCTAGTTCGATAGTGTAACCGTAAAGCTGCAATCTTAAGCATATTTGTTTTTACAATATTTAACCGTTTAGAATGAATGTTTCGTGTCTGTGACGCGACTTTCTTCTATTAAAAAACAACGACTTGAGCATAAAGAAAGAAAGAAAGAAAAAAAGAAAGAAAGAAAGAAAAAAGAAAGAAAAAATTACATTTACAACAAATTGAAAAAAAAACACCACTGGCTGCTGTTCTTCGCAGCAAAGTCGGACGTCATTCACTTGTTTTTCATTAGAATATGGCGGTGATACCAGATTAATGCATAGGCAATTAATATTAGTTATTAGGGAGAACTATTTTTTTATTTTGCAATGGTAAAAGATCTTATAAAACGTGCAGGAGAGATTGCATTTTAGTCATTTACTACATTAAAGTGGCTGTGTCTTGGTTTTTTATATTTAACCATTCAGAATATATCTTGTACGTTTGATTGATGCGCACCACGCTCCATTCTTCTGACGCCATCATTGCTTAGTCGTAGCGCTATTCACGTGACCTAAATATGGTACAGCAGATCGTTGCGTCAGAAGAATTGAGCGTGGTGCCCATCAAACAAACGTACAAGATATATTCTAAATGGTTAAATATTTTAAAAAAACCCCAGACAATGCCACTTTAAAAACAACATGATTCTGCTATTTATATGTCTTTTAATTACTTGGATGTTTTGTGTGCTTGAACACCTATAAGAATGAAAGACCGTAAATTATTTTTTCAGTCCAGTCCACTTGGATTTTGTTTATTATTTAATGGGTACCTCTGTTTTGGGCCACAGTGATGACCAAGATCAAAACTGGGCCTCAATGTCATATCATGGTTTAAACGTCTACATTCAGAGCCAGGCTGTTATAGCAGACCACTCTCCCGGGCGCTCTTTATGGTTCAAGCCATCCACCGCACCAGAGACAATTTGGGGCCCATGACAGGCGTCTGCTATAAGAGCTTGTTTTGAATGTAGACGTAAATTCTTTAGACTAGTTAATGGCTAGTGATGATAGCTATTGCTAGTATTGGTAACAAAATCTTTTTTTTATTTATTAAAGTTTGTGTTTGAATTTGTGGTTTTTATTATTTGTGTTTTACTAAATGATATTAAATGACAGGATTGGCAAGAATATAGCTTTTAAAGATATAACATAGGGTGGATAATAATTTACCTTCTTTTAGTAATAAAAAAAATATCGGTGTAAACCACTGAAGTCGAAGCAGACATGGAATTTTTATACCCTACACTGCTGTTTCTTTTCAAACTGTTAAAATAAATAAATAAAATAAAGTTAGTTTTGTTTAACGACGCCACTGGAACACATTGATTTTTTATCTTATCATCGGTTATTGGACGTCATTCATATGGTCATTTTAACATACATTTTAGAACCCGCTGCCGCCACGGCTACTCTTTTTGATAAGCAGCAAGGGATCTTTTATATGCACTTTTCCATATACATAACCGTTAGACTAGAAATCCTAGTCTCAGGTATTATACAGAACTAAAATCTGTTTTAATGTATTCGTATTATCCTGACAATTTGACCACATATAATTTACTGATCTGAAGAATTAACCATTATAGTTTATATTATACTTTAAAACCTAAGTTAAACGAACTTGTTGAACCACCCTACTACAACGAAATGTAACTTTCGTGCAATGTGTATGTAATTAAGTAAACTGTATTACACTGTAGTGAATAAAATCCACTGATACGTGTTATGTATATCTATTACCAGGTAAAGACGAAATTGCTAAAATGTTTAATGTCAACTATGATTGTTGACCTTTACAAGGTAATATTTTACAGACTAATACATTTCGTGAACACCTGATGTCCGCTTTTAATCGAGATTCATGAGGGCGACATCACGCACTATCTTTAACAGTTGCTTCCATTCACATGATCCAAATTTAAAATTGTTCCTAAAATAAATTTTCAGTTATCTATTAGTCACGTTTTTGTCACTGAGGGCGGATCTTCGTGGAAAAATCGACTAGGTTTATGCAATCTCGAGTTTTTAGACGTCATTCAGTGGACCCATTAATTTTGCAGTTTTGGCTATTTTCCGTTCCAACCATTGGTCCACAACTGGTTCATCAAAAGCCGTGGTATGTGCTATCCTGTCTGTGTGTAAGTGCATATACAAGATCTCTTGCTGCTTACCAAAACGAGTAGCTTATATGGCGGCGGCGGGTTTCCTCTGTCAAATGACCATATTTATGACGTCCAGTAGCCGATGGTAAGATAAAAATCAATGTGTTCTAGTGGCGTCTTTACATAAAACAAACTTTATTTTCTTATGCATCCTAAATGTGGTATCAGGACAACTTCCCCCTGGACATCAACCGCTAACTAACTAACTAATTACCTCAGTGCCATCTAGCCCCTCATAATTAACCTTGATAATTAACCCACCCAAACCCTAAATTTCCACAGTGTCCAGTTCAGTAAGAAGCGTGGCGTCACAAATTTGGAACTAAGTGGTTAGATTTCAGATAATTGCAATTTTCATACGATACTCTTTCTATCCATTGATCTAATCAATTTTGTTTTGAATTTAAATTCAAAATAATTATCATTGGACTTCTTTCATGTAGTTCTAATGGAATTATGATTATATTAAAAAAAACCTTACTTCGAACCAAGTACAAATTTTATTATTTACGCTAAATGTTCAGTCCGAAAGTCTAACGAGTACAGGTCATTTCATGACGGATTTAATGTGTAATCTTTTCATAGATCTCACTATCTAAGGAACGAGTCATAGCAGACTTGAACACCTGTAAAAACACACATGTATAGCCAAAAGTTTAGTCCCGTTGCTTTCCCGCCGTAAACTTGTCACGTGGAGGTTGGATTCAGTTTCCGTCTCCGCTGGTTAGCCATATTTCCGTCTCCCTGGTTAGCCATGTTTTCATCGCCAAACAAGAGCGAAGAAAGATTTTACTGCTGTGTTTGTAAATACACGCCATGCGAGAAAGAGCTGGCTTTCAGCAATGCAGTCATTTTACGGCCAAACTGAATGTGATGATGTACCAATGAGCACGATAAAAAAGAATCCTTTAAATAATTTAAATGGCTACCCGGGAGAGGCGTCTGCTATAACAGCCTAGCTCTGAACGTAGACGTTAAAAATGTATCCTATCCTACCAGAGTAATAAAGAAAATACGCCTGTGTATAAATGTAAAGAATGTTACTCAATTAATGATGTCTTATTCAGAACAAAAATGTATACTTCATCTAGAAATACTTAAATAGACATGTCGTGTATTATCTGAAGTAGGCTACCGGTACAGTGGACTGTCTAAACAAGCATTTATCTAATAAAATGAATCCGGATTTCTGTGTAAACCAGTATTATTTCAAAGTCCCATCCAGCTCCGTAACTCTAGATGAAACGTGTCTATAGACTATACCTGCAGACTGTCTAAACTAACATAGTGTGTTGGTCCTGGTGTGAATCTGGTTTAGACAGAGTTCATGTATTACAAACATGGTTAACAACATTCAATATACGAGTATAAAAACCTACGCAATATATTGGACAAACTATAACCAGAACGACAATACTGTAATCATTTTTGAAACAGTATCTCTCCACACGCGTTTTGAAAAGAACAAAAGGGAAAGATAAGCTGGCAGGTGTTTAGTATTCATAAACAGACATTCATGATATTGCTCTAAATTAATATCTCGTGATACGATTTTGACTTTCAAGTCTGTCAGATTTAATCAATTGTAGGTGGAACAATATTTTGTCATCTTCATACAAACAAAATACTACAGAAGCCACGTAGCAGAATTTGTGTATGACGTGTGTGTCGGGGGTTGGGGTGGGGGGTTGTTGACCTTCTTTATGCAAAATTAATCTTTTTTTAAATGATAATATTATTTTAAAACAATATTTTGTATGGGGGTGGGGAAGATCGGATATAGAACAGGTCTGTACAATGACGTCTATCACGAAGTACTTATAAAATTCAATTTCGGTTTCAATTGCTAAAACATCCCTAGGCATATTGAAAATTACATTACTCAACTGGCGGTGCGGAATTCTATTAAAATTCTTCACATTCCAAAATAGAAGAGATGTAAATGAAAACAATATTTCTATTTTTAGACATTTAGTAGGTGTAACAATATGTTTCGGTATTGAGTAATATTCTAAAATAGTCGCTCAGCAGAAGCTAACCTACTAAAACACAATCAAACACATTATGTAACTTTAAAAGAAGTCCTTGAATATTATAACCTGAGGAAGTTGTACTAAACATATTTCAATAAACTATTTTTACAATATAGTCCACCACTTGTTCAGATCAAAGTATTATTTCTGTCTAAGAATCCAAACGATAAAACTGGGAATTCATATACTCATGAGTAACAGTCAAAATAGTTATTTATATGGTACTTGTGGAAAGTGTTTCCTGTGAGACGTTGTCTTGAAGGTAATGATCCTTTCAGAGAGTAATTATATTATTTGGTTTAATTATGCTGTTTAATGTCTGTTTAAAAATACCAAACATCAGAATGATAAAACCCACCTACATTATAGTGTTAAAATAAAGTATTGCATCATTTAAGTGGGTGATCAATACACTTGGAACGTGCGTATTGAATACGATGCAAGTTCAATGTTTTATTACTTGACTGATTTGAGTGTGTAAAAGATGGTACAAGACGTCTGTATAGCAAAGAGGAAAGGAGAGTCGCGCGAGAGAGACAGAGATGGAAAAAGATAGGGAGAGAATGGAGAGATACTGGGGAGAGAGCCAGAGAGAGTTGGGAGAGAGGGAGAGAGGGATAGTTGGGAGAGTTAGAAATAGTGAGGAGAGAGTGGGGGGAGACGATAATTATTTTAGGAAAGCCGAGACTGTGTCAAATATGTCCATGTAATTTAAACAATTTATAAAAATTATTTGACACAGTCTCGTCTTTCCTCGCGAATATGATTACTAGACCGTGATATGACTGGTTCCCAGCGCATTACATACCATTTAACATTAGACGCAAAAAACAATCTAGCAAGTCCTAGCGAAAGCACCGTTACACCGTTACTGAACGGGCCCCAGATGGTATTGGCATTAACTCCCCTGAACTCTCATCTGGAAGAATAGTGCCCAGCTGACTATACGACCGATAGTCGGAACTGTGCTATACCAGTAGGTAAATCAGTGGGGAAAGTACACGCACATCGTCACTGACGCAAGTATGCTCCCCAGTAATAGCCGCTCTTGGTGTTTGGTATTTGTAAATAGACGTTAAATGAGCCAGGTAGTAGCATTAGTCTGTGAAACAGACCTTTAACTCCGGGGCAATGTCTTAGTTAGTAGATCATCCAATCAAAAGTCAATAACGACAGTAATTTGTTTGCTTCTTATTTCTCTGATGTTTTGGCAAATAATGTGTACATAATTATTCGGTTTGGGTTTTTTTTCTTAAAGCACACAACAGTGGGAACACGCTACACGTTGTTAAACAGTCGCTATAATATTATAACCAGACAGATTCTGAAAGTTTGCCAAGAAGGAGTGATGAGTAAAGTGACATTAATGCGACCCAACAAAGAATACAGGGAAAGTTATTAGAAATAAACGCCATCATAAATTAAAGTGACCGTTAATAAAAAAATCATCGTTGTAGATAAATTTGTTTTTTTCTCGTGTTGTGAGGTTTTTATTTCAATTTGTTTCCGCTGTTTCTTTAAATCTCAATGTTAACATGTATACATGCCAGATCTGCTTCTTTAAATCTGAACGTTAGTGCTATAGAAGTCAAATCGTTTTTTCTTTAAGCTTAGCGTTCGCAGCTATACATGTCAGATCTGTTCCTTTAAATCGTAATGCTTCTTTATATACTGACCCCCAAAAGAAACGATACCAAGATTCTGAGAGACTATTGAAGAAAAACCAAAGCATGAATATGCATCATTGCATGTTTAAAGGATTTTTTTAATTAGAATGATGTTTTAACATGTTGTGGATAAAATTTCATTCTCATGAACATAATTATATCTTTTGAACGTGCAACATGTTTTGTTTTTTCTACACTATCTCAGAATATTGGTATCGTTTCTTTTGGGGATCAGTATATTTCATTGTTAACATCTATAAAAGTCGAATGTGCTTTTCTTAAAGTTTAGGATCACAGCTATTCAAGTCAGATATGTTCCTTTAAATCTTAATTTCAGCTGCTATGTGTCATATTTGCTCCTTTAAAGTTCAATTTTAACAGTCATATAAGTCAGTTAAAGAACTTCATTCTCAACAGCTATAAAAGTGAGAAATGTTCCTTTAAATTTCAATGTTAGTACTGGTAGATACACAAGACATCTGCTTATTTAAATCTCAGTGGTAGACGTTATGATTTTTTGTCATTTTAGTATATATATCAATTTACGAAACCGCATTTCGAAAATGTATTTAGAATAAACGTTTCCGTTTAAATTTAGAAATCGGATTGTAAATTTATACAAATTCTACAATATGGATAAAAAAAGGTTTACTCGATGATTATAAAACACCATGTTTCCTTTTTGTTTACATAGTGTGGGTGTTCCAGATTTAAACAGCATCTGACAAGTAACAGTGGCGGTTCCAGAAATTTCATTGGGGGGCGTGCAATGACAAGCCTAAGTGCTAGAAACATCCCCAAAATTTTCGCAAATTTAGGGGGGCGTGCGTCCCCTCCCATGTAACCGCGCCTGAGTAATTGAGCTTTGACTAGCAGGCGAGTGACATGCAAGGTACAAGAGATATTTTAGTATCCTGTACAACTTATAGTTTTCATGGCAGAAATCTAGATATGTTAGCTGTAGAAATAAATTATGGCAATTCTTAGAAATTAAATTATGAAAATTCTCAGAAATATATAAAAAAATTTATAAATAAATTAGAATTTGAGAATTTTAATAATTTCTTTCTGAGAATGTATATAATTTATTTCTGAGAACTTACATAATTTATTTCTGAGAATTTATATAATTTATTTCTGAGAATTTATATAATTTATTTCGGAGAATTTATATAATTTATTTCGGAGAATTTATTATGTTTAGACACACACACACACAGACACACACACACACACACACACACACTCACACTCACACACACACACACTCTCTCTCTCTCTCTCACACACACAATACTTTCTCTCAATCACACACACATCACACACACACACACACACTCACACACACACAAACACACACACACACACACACTACAAACATACACACACACACACACACACTCACACACACACACACACACACACTACAAACATACACACATACACCAAACAGACCAACACACATACCAAAGCGCACACATACACACATTAAAAATAGGATCTGGTGTTTTGTACCAAAGCTATTTAAAGTATGATACTAATTTCAAAATACAGAATTTTATGTTAAGCTTTATGGTTGTAAAGTCTTTCAACTTTTAGTTAAAACGAAAACAAGTTTTTACGATTATTTCAAGGTAAAAGACATGACTTCTAGTAGTTTGTAAACAATTTTGTCAATGAATTTAAATATTATACATATTTCTGTATTGAATTAATATTACTGATTATTACAAACATAAAATAAATAAAAACAAAGGCGAACATCTCAAAACAATGAAATGTGTCTTTAAATAAATCTTTAAAAAATACGTTATGCACTTTATTGATAAATCATACAACTCAAACTAATTTTTCACGAAAACGCCACCCACCCAAAAAAAAAACCCCAACAACAACCAAAGGCAGGTGTCTCAAAAATAGGGAGTGTATCTTTAAATAAAAGCAAGAAAACAAGCTTTTTAATCATCACTATAATTGCCCTCTCTGTTGATTACAAATAACGTTGTGATTGTGAGTTAACATAAATTGCAGATGTCTTCTGAAGTTGTATTAGAATATTAAATGAGTTAGTGCAACCCTGCTGTGTGCGATGAGAAATGCTGGGTTTAAATAACTGTTCACGTAGATTCTTTTATTTCTTCATCTGCTGTCCCAAACCATTACTTGAGATTTCAGGTTTTGCTCTAAAAACTGCTGTTTGTTAAACAAGTGGCTGTGTCATCGTAACTCAGAGGCAGAACATTCACCCTAGAAGCAGGTGGTCGTCAGATCAATTCTTCTCAGTGGATCCATTTACAGTTGTACTGTGTTCCGTTCCATTCAGGGAACCAGAACTGATTCAGCAAAGACCGTGATATATGCTGTCTGGTCTCTGGGGACGTGCCCATAAAAGGTTCCTTGCTGCTTATTTGAAATTCCACAGAGATGATTGAGGTCATAACTGGGGCCCACGATAGGCGTCTGTAATAACAGCTTGCTCTGAATGTGGACGTTAAACCTTTTGACTTGACTGTAGCCTATTTGGTAGTAGTGGTTTTCTTCTGAAGACTATGTGTAATAAATGCTGTATGTTTGACACCTAATAATAACTGGGTGTCGTTAAACAGGTTTGCACTTATTCATGAGCGTCCGTTACGGGATGGGCATGCCTCCAATGTGTATTATAGTATTTCAGCATAATAAAGACAAAATGATTTTTTTTTAAAGAGTTGCTCTGTTCTGTAATTAGGAGCGGGATGTAGCTCAGTCGGTAGCGAGTCCGCCTTTGAAGCGGTTGGTCGTCGGATCGATTTTTCTCAGTGGACCCATCTGCAGTTTGGGTTATTTTCCGTTCCAACCAGTGGTTCACTACTGGTTCAACAAAGGCCGTGGTATGTGCTGTCCTGTCTTTCCGAAGGTGCATATAAAAGATCCCTTGCTGCTTATCGAGTTTCCTCTAAAACATGTGTCAAAATGACCATATGCATGACGTCCAATAACCGATGATAAAATAAAAATCAATGTGCTCCAGTGGCATCGTTAAATAAAACAAACTTTATTTGTTCTGTAATTAATGAATTGGATCAAACCTGAATGTTGTGTGTCATAGCAGAACTTATTTCCGTTATACTTGTCGAAAAGGCAAGATAAAACTGGCTAGACGGGCTGTATTTATGAATAAGGTTTAAATTAGAAAACACAGCTCACAAAAATAACCACCATCCTCACAAAGAGTCTTGTATTGTACGTTCATTAATAAGCTGAAGCTAGCATCAGTGAAAAGTACCCACCGATCTTACTTACAATGAACCCTCACATGGAAATTAGCGGCGCCAAGCCTCTATCAGCTTTATCAATGTTTATTAATCATTTAAAAACAAAACTTGTTTAAGTGTAAGAACCCCCATAAAACACAGTTGCAAGGAAACAGAGACTAGGGATAGCATCAGACCGTGTGGGAATGGTTGTCTTAAGAATGAGGTGTGGATGATGCGTATTTATCGCTTTAACACGCCAGATTGTCTTAAAGAGAGTACGCGGTAATACGTATCATCACCTTAACACTGAGCGTTTTGTATGGAGAACAGAGGCGTCTAACAACACATAACATGAATGAAACCATGAATGAACATTCTCGTTAATGGGTGAAAACGAGAAACTGGAAACTAATTTAAATTTTGCCTGTACAATTTTCGCAGAGATGCCAATCAGATGGAACATGTATAGGTGCAGAGAAAATAAGCAAATGTCTAAACTGGAATTCACGTTGATGGATGAGGATTTTTTTATGTTGGTAGCATGCCACTCATCTGAGACCTTCCAAACAAGCTTCAAGAGCACTGAGAACATAAATCGGCAGGAAACACAGTTGAATAAAAGCTGGTGCTCGTTGGAACGGGTCCAGAATTTTGATCGTATGGTTGAATGACCTTCAGGAAAAGCCAGATGTTCAATTCTGTAAAAGATGGATGTCCTAATGTTCGACCTTGAACTTGCCACAGCTATCCTTGAAAACTAAGTAGATAAGTGTGGATGTTTAAACATTTAAAGTTAAATTATCGGGAAACAGATATAAGAGAAAAGTATACCACGGAGAAATATTTATTTATATTATCTTTAATCTGATATCACTATAAATAAGAAGCCGGCTGATATGCTATGGTACCTCTGAAGGTATCGTGACCATTCAGAAACATATGGTTGTGTTTAAGCTATTAAACCAAATGTTTAAGGAAAATAATACTTGTTTAATGATATTCAAGCAGTGTGTAATCGGCGGGGTTTAGGTTTAAACGCATGGCCCTGGTGACAGGTGGCCTACAGAAACTCTCTGCCTATGCTAACATTTTAGATTAACAGTAAGTAACCTACTGTCGAATTCTGAATTTTGGAAAAGGACACCTAACGTTTTTTTTATACATTATAACCACACTCGATGAGGGGTGGGTGTGACAATTACACCCTTTTACTTCCACCATCCTACCCCATCAACACAAGATACGACCCTGAAGTGCAAAAGGTGTTACTTTCATAATGCATGGAACAGAATATCAAATTGGTGTCACGAGTTCACGTAGGTTGTGCCCACTGATACAGCCTCAAATAACGACTTGTAAATGTGTAGTATTATTACATTAATGTATTGTCACCCAATAGCACGTGGGATTGAAACGACATCTCCCCTGCGTTCAAGATTAGCTTTCCTACACGAGCGTTACGTAGCGATTTCACTGGTGCTTAATATCAGCATAGGAAACAACACATGCGAAAACTTGTCTAGCAAAGTAAGCACTCGTTAAGTGAACGTAAAGCGGGTCAACTGTATTCAGCCACACGCTGACATTAGTAATTTTACTTTCGTAAATTAAACAAATTCTGAACATAAAATTTATATTTATGAATAAAAATACGTTTGTAAATTATTTGTCCATTTATACTTTTTGATTATTTGGTTAGCACTAAAATCAGTGGGACGCTGGAACAGATATTTTGGGCAAGTTTTCAGCTTTTACCTAACCCTTTCAAGGGATCTCTTATTTTAGCCTAAATCTGATTTTATCTTCTGACAAGGCCTACTTTTATTTGGGTACATCAGAGCATTGATTGGTTTGATTGAAGTACATGTAGCCTATATGTCTACTTTTGTTTCCCTAACCTTTAGATTGGAAGGAAAATAAAGAATTAGAGTAGTGACATCAAATAATTAGCCTAATGGTTAAACTTGACCAAGAAAGAAGCGACCATTGATAAGCTGTTGAGAATACAGGAGACACTTGTGTTAATTTACACTAAGTATAGCCAATGCCGTCTGCCCAGCATATAAATCATGGAAAGGTATTCCAGGGATAATTTGAACGATCCTGTTGTAGCCTATTCCAGAATGGTTACAGAACATAGATTTAGGTTACCTAGTAGCCTATTCGAGAATGGTTACAGAACATAGATTTAGGTAACCTAGTGTCCGCTTGTGAAGAGGTTCGTCATCGAATCAATCTTTCTCGGTGGACCCATTTGCATTTAGGCTATTTTCCGTTCCGACCAATGGTCCACAACTGGCTCTCAAAGGCTTTGGTATGTGGTATCCTATGTGTGAGAGTAGGCTACATACAAAATACCCGTTGCCTCCTTATCGACGAGTAAAATATGTTACGGCAATACTTACTCTGATAACCATAAGTAGCAAATGCCATACTATAGTGATTGAGACTAAATAACCGCTATTTAAAACAATGAGTTGATGTCTTTAAACACAGTTTCCTTATTCTTCTCTTCCAAAAGAAAACCATTATTAACATATGGAATGACACGTCAGACAACAGACCAAAATTAACCAATATGCTAATCATGTTTCCGAACAAGAATATCGTGTGGTGCCGTATCTGTCGAGTTTTGTTGCATATGTATATACTTAACGTCAAAACGTACATGTTTAAGTACAATTATGGCGTATATTGATATAACTTCAGACGCCATTTTATTTCTACAGATCAACAGATGACATAAATAAATAAGAGTTATCGCTCTTGCGTACACTCTGTTATCTTTGGCTGTTGCTTATCGTGGACATATTTTTACTTTATACGGTGTTTATAGAACTTGTCAGAATTACAACTGTAGCATATTATTGTTTATATACGGCATGTTTGGTAAACATGTAATCAATACCAAACTTCATTATGCATTTCGCTATTTTGATGTTTTTTACTATCAGATTCTATCAGTAGGCAAATACCAAAGTCACATGGGAGTCGTTTTTATAATGTAATAGGAATTTCTTATGTCAAACATGCATCACTATTTCTTACACACGTATATGAATTTATTTCTTAATATTACAAAAAACACTCGTAAATAATGAATTATGTATATCGTCAAAATGACACTGTTGTCTAACTAGGGCCTACGTTATCCATTATTTTGAATAATTATGAATTGAAAAGGCAATTAAGATTTCACACCAGTTTGCAGAATGGCGACTTGTTGTCAGCGTTGCGACCAGTGGTCATTGACTAGTTTGACAAAGGTAATCATTTGTGCTATCCTATCAATAAGAGTAGCATATGTGGCAACAGGTTTTTTTTTAGCTCTTCTGCTAACATTAACATGGCTTGGGCAGACGAACTGTGTACGGTACCCATAACAGCATGAGTTGATGAAGCACAATACATGTACACACATTTACTCAACCAAACCTTATCGTTGTAGCAGCACTTAGACGACATTCGTTGACAAGAAAGACACAGGAATATAATTATTAAAACTGCTGTTGTGCTTATATTTTTCCTTAGTAAAGTATATTATAAGATGGGAAGTAGAAATTACTTCAAAGAAAAACAACGAATAAAATGGAACATTTTGTTTATCAAAAATGATGAAAGGGCATTTACATGGTAGGCCTAATTTTACTTGTACGTAACATTCAGAGTACTTATGGCATCTTTATAATTTAATTTCTTTAAAATAATTAAACACAATTCTCAAAGAGAACACCGCTTGGAATACATGGCTGATGGGTTGTGCCACAGTCACGTCAGAAAAATAAATCATAGCAAGCAATCTTAGAGCCACAATAGAAGTAAATCTTAATTTTATATTTAACGATGCCACCAGAGATCACGGATTGTTTTATCATTTACTATTGGGCATCAAACATATGGTCATTTTGACAGTTTAAGGGGAAACCCGCTACATGTTTTCTATTAGTAGCAGGGGGTTTGCTTAACACACCATCCCTCAGACATTAATTGAGATGGCGATATAGAAGTATTTGTTTTCTGTTGGGTACCCAGCCACATTGGCATTGAGGGCAATGAAAATGCAGCAGACCTAGCTGCCAATAGTGCCTCATCTGTGATAATTGTATACAGATGTAATTTTTATTTATTATATTGTATATTTAAAATAACTGATAATTGCATTTAATTTATTTATTATATTGAATAGTATATAGTGAATCAGATGTTAATGAATACTGATTTGTTTCACTATAAGTTAATTTTATCACAAAATCACACCCAATGCTTTGTGCTGGATGGGGTCACTGGTGTCGTTAAACAAATAATGCATACGGTAGTCTTAATCTTTCTGCAGACGGGTTTAGAACTACTGTATTTTGTGAATGAAGTGTGGTAACTGACGCAACACATACACACATTGACTGTGCACTTTGTCAGGTCATGGTGTTTAACGTCCACGTTCAGTGCCAGACTGTTATAGCAGACGCTATCCACTTGCCTGGTCAGGTCAACGTGTTTACATGCTTCCATCAGATAACTATTCAAGCACGCTCTCATTAGGAGCAGCCTCTGACCAGAGCCAGGGGTCGTTCCCAATGGAAGCTGAGGGGTAGGAGGGAGGAATGGAGGCTATGAAGTTTATAACTGAGTTATTAAAATTGAACTTATAAAAATAATTATGTTATTATCAAGAAACTGTTTTCTGTGGGCATTGCCTAAAGGCTTTTAGTGTTACGATAACAATTTGTGCTCAATTTGTTGGGGTTGGTCTAAAGAAAAAACAATAACGAGCTAAAATAAAATTTAAACGCCAGTCCTAAAAGGGCCATTTAATACTTAAAATTCCTATACAGTAGCTCAGGGAGCTAGCTAGATGGGGAAAGCAAACCTTGCACCCATGTTAATGAAGGGTCCACCTTACGGTTTCTCCTTATAGTAGGTCCCCAGTTGTCGACGGCTGCTTGCCCAGTTGCAGGGAGGACGCAAGTCCAAAGAGGAAAGGGGGGCCACGGCCTAGCCTACCACCAGAAGCCTGCTCCCGAATCCGACCGGCCCCCACCCACCCCATGGCAGGCGTCCATCCACATAGGAGAACCGGTTAAGGGACAGAAAAAATATTAAAAACTATTAAACCTGTATATAATAATAATGGTGATTTTTTAGTTGATGGGCCGAATTGGTCAAATCAAAGCAAATGATACACCCTACATACCATCCTTTTAATCTGTCCCCCGAAATGGTACTTGCCCTATACCCATTATCAAATTGGTGTTACTCATACTTTTCATACACGTTTGCGTATGTAGACTAACTGACGTTCAAATGGAAACTAAATATTCTCACAGACAACCAATCCCAAGTGATATTATTTCTCCACTGCACGCACCTTTCATTTCAGCCAGATTGATTTGGTCTCTTCCATAATTAAACTGATTTTGTAATTCGCTTTGTTGTTTATCATTCTTCTTCTTCGTGGATCGCTCAGACAAATGCTGATCTGGGGCCAAAACGTTTCTCCTTCATGGGTTTGTCTGACGGCCAGACCCTTTTTCTCTGGGTCTGGTAGGTTCACCATACGACTTAGTTTGTTTTATTTAACGACGCCACTTGATCACATTGATTCTTATCTTATCAGCGGCTATTGGACGTCATTCATATGGTCACATTTCTTTAGAGGAAACCTACTTCCGCCACATAGGCTACTCTTTCCGATAAGCAGCAAGAGATCTTTTATATGCACCTCCCAACAGACAAGATAACACATACCACGGCCTTTAATGAACCAATTGTGGAGCACTGGTTGTAACGGAAAATATGCCAAAACGATTTTTTAAAAATCATCTAATATTTAATTTTTCATATTAATTTGTTTGGCAAATTGTCTTTGAATACCATCAATCCTCATTTGACATGTCAGTGACCTTGTTTTGGCCAGTCGCCAGTTAAACAATTTTCTGTTGTAGTTATCTAATAATTATATTAAATAAAAACTAAATCATATTACTTGGCAGTATATTGAAACAGAATATATTACTGCCTGAGTTTGTTTATGTCATGGTAATTTAATTATAATGTTGTGAACTATTTTCTTGGTGCATAAGACGATTCCATAAAGATATTGGGCCGAATTTACGAAGCTTGTTTTGGTTAAACGCACGCGTTTAAGCATTGTAAATGTACGTAGTTACACGCGTGTACGATAAAAACACAAAGTGACAAGGTCTATGCCACAAAATCATTGAAATTGTAAGTCAGAACACAATAACAAGAATTAACAAAATTCTTTACTCACTTCAGTAGAACTGAAAAAACATAACAATTTCTACCCTAAAATACATGAACAAAACACAGAATAAAACGAGAATCAATGTAATAATCCCACAACCAAACACAACAAAGAATAAACATATTTCACTCTAAAGGAAATGAAACAGTTCTATTCTACAAAAAAAGTAAGCTTAATTAACTTTTGAGTATTTTAATCTTCTGATTTGGACTTCCGAGTATCAACAGGTGATAATTTGAGACAAAAACGACGATGATTAAGTGAGAAAATTAAAATCCAACAAATTTTAATTTTTAACAGTATGAATTTTTTATAGAATATTAAAAAACTAAATCTTTGAAATGTGAAAATATGTATAAAAAACAACAACTGTCCCTATTCAATTTTAAGAAAGTCAGCAAAAAATCCAAATTTTGAAAGAAAGGGTTGGGTGTGGCAGGGAGTAAAATGAATACAATAAAAGAAAATGGTTCATCAAAGGTGGTGATATACAATGGACTCTGTCTAAACCAGCATCTGTCTAATCCGGATTTCTGTATAAACCAGCACAATTTCAAAGTCCCGTCCAGCCATTTAACACTGGATAACATCTGCCTAAACTGGCATTCTTTCTAAACCAGAATATTTTGTTGGTCCCTACTGGATCTGGTTTATAGAGAGTCCACTGTATATGAAGGAACAAAAAAAAAGTAATGTGATAACACTGAATTTTATATGATATAATTGGTATTGCGGTGGTTTACAAGAACACCACAGCAGGGGAACTCTGCTAAGATGCTGTAGGGAGGTGTGCATGAACAGGTTTTTAACACAGAAACATTCTTGCACTGGTAAAGAGTTCAGGCGCAACATGCAACAAGTTTATTGTTATGAAAAACTAAATTTTAGATGTGATAGTTGGATTCAAAGTAGTTGTTTTTAGATGTGTTATAGCACAATGGATTAGCATGAGTAAATGAAATATGCTATTAAAAATTAAAACAGTCACTTTTTTAAATAACAAACTAAAACATTTATTTTAAATATTTAGAATTTTTCTATAAATTCAACAATAATTTAAATTCATCTCAACTTTCATTTTATATATTTATAATTTGTAAAGGACTGTACCAAACAGATCCCTATTGACCCACAGTAGAATAAAAGCAATTGCACAGTAAAATGTTTTCAAGTAAAATTTAATGTCTCCAAGTCCAAGTTAAAAAAAAAGAAAAAAAAGGATAAAACTAAACTAAAAATCCCTGCAGACCCACAACAGAATCAAGCATATAATGTCTCCAAATAAATGTCACCAAGTAAAAATGTCACCAAGTAAAAAAATATATAAAACAAAATCAATAATAATATAAAAGACTGTACCAAACACAGATCCCTGCCGACCCCCAGCAGAATCAAACCTTCAGTGTCTCCCAATAAATGTCTCCAAGTAAAATGCCTCCAAGTAAAAGCTCTGAGAATAAACAACAGTGTGTAATGGGAAGTATAGTGAGTAATTGATTAGCATATGGAAGCTGTGAGGTGGTTATCATTGTGGCACTTTATCATAAAACAAACTGAACTTTGAGCCACTTCCCATTGGTCAGCCTGGATTACCCATCATTTGTTTTCACTTGGTGCACACTGATAACCAGTGTCTGGCAATTAGCCGCTGTCACCGGGACCGTGCATTATCACACCTGGGTAGAAGGGGATGGTATCAAGGGGATGGTATTAAGGGGACACAGGTGGTTCTGATGAGTATGAAGAATAGTGTACAGCACTGTGACTTGCCATACTTCAAGTGTTGATTGTCACCTGATTACAAATAGTCATAAAGCACCTCACTGCAATTACAGACCAGTGTCACTTGTTTTACTAATTCTTACTTCTCCTGATTGCTGCTCGTAAAAGTGACAGCAAAATAAACAAAATAAGATGTTGCATTGAAAATATATGTACAGTCAAACCTGCTAAAGCGGCCACCTGTAATAAGCAGCCACCCATCTTCAACGGTCACCTTTATTTTCTCCCAAATTAGCTAATTTAGTAAAATATTACCTGTATTAAGCATCCACCTGTCTTAAGAGGCCACATTTTGTTACTCCCTTGGGTGGCTGCTTAAGACAGGTTTGACTGTATATAGATTTTTTTTTTTTTTAGAAAATACTATCTTGATAACAGTGTGAAAAGGAATTTAACAATTTAATTTTAAACAATACTGTCTTAAAAACAGAATTAAAAGGAATTATTTTTTTAAATGCAATGCTAACTTGATAACAATGTGATTTTAAAAAAAACTATGATGTCTTAAAAATAATTATAGTGAAAAAGAATATGTTTTTACTTTTTTTAAACTAGTAGTTATAAGTTCTCCTAAACTATAATATTATGTTTACAATATACATGTACAATACATATTTAAAAATTTTTATTATTATTATACAACAAATGTACAATAATACACTGATTTTTCATTGTTATTATTATAACTACAGTATTATAATATTATTATTATTATTCTATTTACTCCAAACAGTTTTCAGTTAGGTGCAACATTTTTATCTTCATAGTAAATTGTTAATACTTTTCTCGGTTGGCTAAAATAAAGTACAAGATTGTTATCAGAAAGTTAGACTGCAAGCAGCAACACAACAATAATTCTCCTGTAAGACTTGAGACCGGAGAACAGCAATAAACTCTGTGAAGACAGGAGACAAGTGGTAAATGTGGCACTTTAAGAGATCACTGAGATCCCATGATGGTGTTAATTGGTCTAATTGTTTGTTGATTGTAAACATCACACAGGCTATTGCAGTGACCACACACCTGACAGCTCAACAATAAGTCACCATCAGATCTTTAACTCTGCTTTCAGAGTAATCTGCTAAAATATACACTAATACTGTAATCCCCATTCTCTACACGTTGTTTAAAAGATCAAGAAGAAGAAAATCCATCTTTTACAAATAATTATTAGCCACACATAAATGTTTAAAAGTTCAACAAGAAAAATAAATTCCATCTTTTAGAAATAATTATTAACCCCATATAAATGTTTAATGTTCAACAAGATAAAAAAAATCATCTTTTAGAAATTAGTCCTATTCTTTACATACATTGTTCAGGAAAATACCAATTTCACAGAAAAAAAATCTTTGAGAAATTAGCCCCACACATTGTTTAAATGTTCAACAAATTGACAATTTTAACAGAACAAAATCTATCTTTCTATAATAATTAGAATAAATACAGAAATTAGAAAAATTTATGAAAATATGTCTTGAAAAAATAGCTCTTAAAATAAACCCAAAAGAAAAGGCAGAATATAATAATAATTTATTATTAATAATAATAAACATTATTTTCTAAACTGGACCCTCTCTAAACCAGAATCCCCCCAAAAAAATCCCCAAAACAATCCCTTGAAAACTGGACACCTCTGAAAATTGGACATTGTACTTGGTCCAATGGGTGTCCAGTTTAGACAGAATAAACTGTTAATCAAGTGAAGTCAGATAGCATCCATGGGGAGCATGCTTGAACCCTCATGGTGATGTAGGCATGTAAAACTTTTTCTAGTTCAGTATATAGATTATCTGTCAGTGTGAAGGTATGTACAGCATATTATCACTGAATAGTGGTAACCCACGGAACTGTGGATTGCGTAAAACCTCATGGGAGGCATGTTGACTGTTTTCACTCAAATACATGCCTGTAACATTTCTGCAGTCCTTGGGTGATCAAAACCAAGAGAAAAAAAGTTAGTTTGTTTTATTTAACAAACCCACTAGACCACACTGATTTTTTTTATCATTGGCTATTGGACTAATAAAGTAAAAAGTAAAGTTTGTTTTGTTTAATGATGCTACTGGAGCACATTGATTTTTATCTTATCATCGCCTATTGGACATCATTCATATAGTAATTTTGACACATTTCTTTTAGAGAAAACCCACTGCCACTACTACTCTTTCCAATAAGCAGCAAGGTATCTTTTATATGCACTTTTCCATACACAGGATAGCACATACCATGACCTTTGAACCAGTTGTGGAGCACTGATTGGAATGGAAAATAGCCCAAAGTGCAGATAGGTCCACTAAGAAGGATCAGTCCTATGACTGACTGCTTCAAAGGCAGGCACGCTACTTACTGAGCTACATACTGGTCCCTGGACATATACAATATCCCTATGGTTATTCTAACACAATTTCAGGAGAAAACTGCTAATTTTTTCCATTAGTAGCATGACAGGATGACACAAACCACTGCCTTTGTCCAGTTGTGGTGCACTGTTTGGGACAGGGAAAAATAATAAGAGAATGGCATCACAGGTTTATCAAAGGCTGTTGTATGTGCTATCCTGTCTGTGGTAAAATACATATAAAATATCCCTTGCTGCATATTGAAAAGAGTAGCCTATGTTGTGGCAACTGGTTTTCTCTAAAAGAAATGTGTCAGTGACCATATGAATGACCACTGATAAAATAAAAAAATCAATGTGCTCTAGTGGCATTGTTAAAAAAAAATGTTTTTTATACCCATGGAGCGAAATCCCACATAAAAAACCATGGGAGATGTTCGTCACATATTTTCACTTCTCAGCATCATGCTGTGATGGCAATGCAATTTGAAAATACTAGAAAGCAATTTTCTTTCATAATCTTTTCAAAAGGATTAGGCTTAATCTAGCGAATCCATAATGGGGATCAAGTGGCTTACTTTCTTAGCTCCCTTGATTGTGCCATTGTTTTGTTCCTAAGTTGGAATGGTGGAAAAGGCAGCACCACAGTCAATTAATTCTTGTGACAAATCGTAAGATGTGCAACGATATATTCAAGAAGAATGTCTCACGTGTTTTGAAAGCATCAAGTGTGATTAGGTGCTATTTCAGTTTGTGCTGGAACTACAGGTTAAATAAAACAAACACTGCTTAGCCTTGTAGATGATGAATGACAGCAGTGAATAGTTCTGTAAACCATCATAGGAAACCAATAGATATCAAACCAAGCACCTGTTCAGTAAAAAGTAAAGGTTGTTTTATTTAATGATGCCACTGGAGGACATTGATTTTTATCTTATCAGCGGCTATTGGACATCATTCATATGGTCAAGGAGCGGGATGTAGCTCAGTCGATTGCCTGCCTGCCTTTGAAGCGGTCGGTCATCAGATCGATCCTTCTCAGTGGACCCAGCTGCAGTTTGGGCTATTTTCCATTCCAACCAGTGGTCCACAACTGGTTGACCGAAGGCTGTGGTATGTACTGTTCTATGGAAAAGTGTCTATAAAAGATCCCTTGCTGCTTATCAAAAAGAGTACCCTATGTGATGGCAGCGGGTTTCCTTCTAAAAAGTGTGTCAAAATTACTATATAAATGACGCCCAATAACCGATGATAAGATAAATAGCAATGTGTTCCAGTGGCATCATTAAACAAAACAAACATTACTTTTTTTCTTTATTTCTGAAGCTATATATTTCCTTAGAACATTTGATTTATTTAACGATGTCACTAGAGCACATTGGAAGAAGAAGTTTGTTTTGTTTAACGACACCACTAGATCACATTGGATTTGATCTTATCAGCGGATATTGGACGTAATTAAAATATTATGGTCATTTTGACATACTTTAGAGGAAACCCGCTGCCACATAGGCTACTCTTTTCAATAAGCAGCAATGGATCTTTTATATGCACTTTCCCACAGACAGGATTGCACATACCACAGCCTTTGATGAACATGTTGTGGAGCATTGGTTGGAACGGAAACTAGCCCAAACTGCAGATGGGTCCACTGAGAAGGATCGATCCGATGACCGACTGCTTCAAAGGCGGGGACACTACCGACTGAGCTACATACCGCTCCTCATCACTCTTGAAGCTATATATTTCCTTAGAACGTAGAGAATAAACATTTATAGCAGAGAAGTGACAAGTAATTTCACATTTACATTTAGTGTACCTGTGAGAAATTTTACGAGCTTTTAATTTCACATAATTACAGGTGGAAGGAGTCTCTAAAAGATTCGGCTGTCTGATGATCAAACAATGAATCAAGTTAAAGAATCACAATTTATGGGCTGGCAGTGAGCATGGTATCTGGAAGAGATGGGGAGTTTGTAATTGACTTCAATAACACAGTAGAAAGATCTGCGAGATAAAACTCTCACTCAACATCACATTCAAATCATTAATCAAACATCAAGCCATAGTTCAATGTTTTTTCACTGGCTAAAGGTCAAGGTAAAGTTGTTTAACGTCTACGTTCAGAGCCAGGCTGTTATAGCAGATACCTATCACAGGCGAAAGTTTATGGTTTTAATCATCCACCGCATCCGGGACAATCAGCAGCCGGTTATATTTATATTTATTTTCGTACTTACATCCAATTAAGGTTCAAGCATGCTGGCATGGGCACACAGCTCAGCATCCTGAGGTGTCTGTCCAGGACAGATATTAATGTTAGTAGAAGAGAGGAAACATGCTAACCCCACACTAGTGCTGCTACTCCTTTTTGATAACCAGCAAGGGATCTTTTATATGCACTTTCACATAGACAGGATAGCCTTTGTTAAACCAGTTATGGAACCACTGGTCAGTGCAAGTGGAAACACCTTCCCATTGAGCCTTGTTGGAGTCAGTACTGAGATTAAAAATCCAATGCCTCGACTGAGAGATTCGATCTCAGTATCTACCAGCCTTGTCCGATAGCTTAACCACTCAGCCACGGAGAGCAGTACTACTGAAATCATGCAGGGGTTCTGAGGAAAGGAACCTAATGTGAGCCAATGCTATGGCCAGGAGGAGCGTGTTTGAACACCTCAGGTGAGGGAAGCATGAATAAAGTTCTGTGAAGCCAAGACTTCATTTTTTTTTGGAAGGTAGTAGAACAGATTTTGTTTCCCTTCGATTACTACATAGCCAAGTTTATAATAAATAAATTAAAAAAATTAAAAACATATATAAAATGTGGATTCATCCTATAAAAATAATTAAATATATAATGGTATTTTTTGTTTTTTACACGTATATGTCTATATAATAATATTTGGATTCATTCTATGAAAATAAAAAATAAATAACTAAATAAAAATAATAACAATTTATATAAAATGTGGATTCATCCTATGAAAATAACAAAATAAAAAACTAAATAAAAATAATAACAATTTATATAAAATGTGGATTCATTCTATGAAAAAAATAAAAAATAAAATAAAAACAATAACAGTACCGTATATAAAATGTGGATTCATCCTATGATGACAAAATCTACATGTATTTAACTTGTTTAATTGGAGTAAGTGCACTCTTAAACAAGACAAAACTTTATGTTGACAATCAATATCTCGTGAATTGTACGACTCATGTAAAACTAACAGTATTTCTTTTACCTAGCTCGGGAAATATCAATACTCTATTCACCTTTACCCACCTGTAATCTTCAACGAATGTAATTTACAGTGATTTACAAGAAAAACCCAGGTAATTAGTGCTAGTCATGATTAGAGAATGCACCGGACAGCGCCATCAATATGTGGTCGGTAGTCATTTGCTAAAATATTGAAGATTCATTTTAGCTGAGTTTGTACAGAATCTCTTTGAAACTCAGATTGAAGATTTAGTAGCTATAAATTAGCTTCAATGTAGACCAAAGTAATTTGTGTTTAATTTTGTTATTTAACGA
>JAUTWP010086623.1:0-12203 GCA_033042655.1 Cyathermia naticoides
TTTTGACAGTCCATTGCATTATAGTATAAGAAATGGGTTCCCATGACTTGTTTTCATGGAACCTAAAAACAGGTTCCAATGGGTTCCCATGATCTCGGGGCACGGAACCCAAAAAGTGGTTCCCATGAAATTTGAAATCCTATGGCTTGCAATATGTGCACACATTTTACAGTCAAAGTTGAAACATGAGTGTTGATTTGGTTAACTAAAACTGTGGATAGTGATACTGAAAGATTTTTGCCATCCCCTTCAAGAGGGCCAGAACTTGGTGTCCCAACTTCGAACACTGATGCCGCAAATAAATCCGTATCTACGCCTAAATCTACTAAGAGAAAATGCGAGTACAACTTCTTTGACGATGAACAAGCTGCTATTGAGCATGGCATTGCAAGATGCAACAGAAAATTTTCTAAAGGTACTGACAAACCAGTCAGTGAATCGACAGTTAGAAGTATCAGAGACAGACATAAGTGCTGTGTGTTGAAAGTAAGACGCAATACCTCGTCTACAGATAAAGAGGTTAAAGCTGCAGAGTTAACTTTGCTGAAAGAGAACAGATGGGACAACCTCTGCTACTGGGTGATTTGGATAACACAATTCAAAATTATTTAAAAGCCATTCGTGACGCTGGTCATAGCGATTGCAGAATCAAAGTGGAGTCATAGATGCAAGCAACCCAGGACTATTGATTGAAAATGGAGGTTCAGTGTCTTTAACACATTGATTGCCGTAAAAAAAAATGGCGGCCAGTCCAGTTTGCCAAGTCATATAAAGATATGCATTTCCTTTATTTACCCATAAATGTTATTTATGTTACTGTATACATATTACTTATTACGTTTATGGAAGAACATGTGACACAAAATTACTCGTAGCTGGCAATGAAATAGAACATTTTTATTTGGTATGCCAAGTATGAGTCGTAGTCTGGCAACATTATGCAATCACTGTATTGTATTTGCCAGCTACGAGTCACGTGCCTGCCAGATTTTATTGCGTCAAAGGTTTTTGATACTCAGTACTTGGCTACTTTCCAAAATGGCGACTAGAAACCTTTCTGCTGAGCAAGTTGCCGCTTTGATGATGGAAACAGATCAGGAAAGTGATGATCCTGATATGGATATTAGTGATACTGATTCATTAGATCTTGATAATAATTGTAGCAGTGATGAAGGTGATACAATGATTTTATCACTCATATGTTTCAAGTGACAATGTTGTGGTTTAGGTTGATAGACAATAGACGATGGGCATCACCGGCAACACGTGGTAGGTCTAGATTTCGTGCTGTTCGCACTCGAGGACCACGTGGTCGTGGAACTCCAGGAAGAGGTGATGGCTGTGGTGGGCGTGGTGTGGTTACACCAGCTAGAGGTCGAGGTGTACGATGTCGTGGTTTAGGTAGAGCTGCAAATTTGTTTGATAGACAAGCAGTTTCCAGCGCATCACCAGGCACGGCACGGAGTAGGTGGATGTGGAGATTCTGCTGTCCCAATGCACACATGGTCAGATGTTGCCCAAGATCCACCTGACTTTGGTTTCACTGAAAACTCTGGTTTTAGAATAGACTTAAGGATACATTGCCAGGTGCATATTTTGATTTATTTCTGACACCACAGTTGATAGATAAAATGGTTACAGAAACAAATCGATATGCTGCAGAGGAAATAAACAAGCAATGTCCTTTAAGAGGAGAATCACGTTTGAAATCTTGGAAGGACACAGATGCTAAGGAAATGAAACAGTTCATTGCAGTGTTGCTTCACGTGGGTCCAACAACTTGCCTACTATACAACACTCACTACTGGAGTACTGATGTTCTATACAGTTCGCCATTTTTTTGTGGAGTCATGAGCCACAACCATTTCCAACTACTCTTGCTTTTCTGGCATTTTGCAGACAATGATCAACATAATGATGATCGCTTGTTCAAGATATGCACTGACTGTGTTCTGCAACTGATTTACGATGGAAAGACCGATCGTTGCCACCCCCAAGGTGTCAAATTCCCTTCCGACTGAAATATCACACACTCTGACAATCACTAGTCAAAAAATAAAACAATGGAAGAATATGCAGACACTATCCTCATACCATACGTCAACCATATCAGAAATGAACAAAAACTTCCTCAGCGCCAGAAATCGCTTGTCATACTAGATATGTTTAAGTGTCAACAAGATAGAGCACTTCAAGATAAATAAAAAAGCATACATCAACCTTGCCTTTGTCCCACCCAACTGTACAGACACTCTGCAGCCACAACACGTGCGTGAACAAACCCCTAAAAGATGCCCTAAAGTCGGAATTCACTACCTGGTATTCAAAACAAGTTTGTGTGGCAAGGAAATACGGCATGGGAGTAACAAACACAAACATTGACATGCATACATAAACTATCAAACCTGTACACGGGAAACGGATCATAAAAGTTATGGGAGATCTGAAAACACGTCAGGATATGTTAAAATCTGCAATCATCAATCCCGGAATTACAGAGGCAGTGTGGGAAGCATCAGGGGTGCACAAATTAAAATTCTGGGTTACGCCAAAAATATTTGCATAACCCTTTTCGTTTTGCATAACCCTTTTCGTTGGTGTAACCTTTTTTAAAATAATTAAATTTATTATAAGCCAGAAGATGTTTGAATCTCAATCTAGATTAGGTGGCAATGCAGCAATACTGAACGGGAAAGAAATTAAAAAAATAAAATAAATCATGAGTACGTGAAATGGGTTATGCAGGACAATTTTGTGCAACCCTCACGCGAATGAAACAGTTGTTCACGCAATTTTTTCTCCCCTGAAGCATGAAATAATTAATTTCATTACAGGATTTAGGCATTAACTTTTTGTTTCTTCTAGTAGTGCTCTGTTCATGTTTTAATGTAAATATTGTTATTTTTAACTAATAAATACGAGTTCAGTGGAAAATTAAAAATCTTGTTTGTTCACTTGTAAAATAATAACTTGTTGTCTTGAATACTAGTATATTATTTCCTCATTATATCATGTGGACTGCGCATGTGCAGGAAATATAAATATCTGGTAATGTTTCGATTCATTATGACTGTTACGCTGGCTACTTGTCATGGAATTTAATTATATTTTTCAGATATTTTCTAGGTCTTTTATTTTCGAGGTTGCCCAATTACCCACGAAAATAAAAACCCACAAAAATTTCCGGTTATACAGTATCTTTAATAAAACATGGTAAAATGTTACCATGTCCTAGAAAAAATACCTGCAAGTTAAGACAAACATATCCCTACCCAATCTTGGTAATACTGACATGCAGAGACAACAAACACATCAAGAAAAGAAACTAATGCCACATGTGTTAAAATAGCTGGGGACGAGTTAAATGATGATCGTCCCTTGGGCCAGTATTTCTGAGTAGATGTGATCCACATTTCAGATGCTGACTCAGGCCTACTTCACCAATTATTATTAAACCTGTTAGGCAATTTAAATTTAATTTGACATGACAGAAATGTTTTATATTATCCATCTGCCCCAATAATGGAGGGATTAGTGATGTATCATGGGAACTAAGCCAGATGAAATATTTCTTAATTTCTACCCCTTCACATCACAGAAATAATGCACACCATAGTATAGAATGATAACACATTCTATTAAAATAAAAACGATTGAAATTAACAAACGGAACTTTCAAAACTTAAATTAAATATTATACCTCAAAGCTGGAAGTAACTGATGTTTGGACAGGAGGACTTCTATGATCTCCTCGTTGGCAGTCTGCAATCTCTGTAACATAACATTAATGTTTTTAACATGTGGAATGGACAATAACACAACAGCATGGCTGGTACAACACACAAATGTAGACTTTATCGTTATCCTTTAACTAGTCTAGACTTTATAAAGATAAAAGTCTATACCCGTGCTTATAAAACCACTTAAAGTGTACACTTTACAGTCTCATTTATATTTACAACAAGCGGCCCAGACTGTACTTCCGGTTGATAATTGTCTGGGTTTTCCCCCACATTCATTCGATATACGGTACTTTTGACTTTTTGTATTTTGGTCATTACTATATGTAAATATTAAAAGATGAATAAATTTAGCGTATTTACGGTTCATGTTTACACATTTAATATAGTCTGCTTGTATTTTTATTTCATATTTGAAGTAAAAATTTACAGAAAAATGCATTTTAGGAAAGCAAATACCCGTTTACTTTTGAATTTTTTTAATTCTGGTATCAAATAACACCAAAATATAAATATTTTATTTTTAAGATGTACATAAATGGCTACTCACTTACAAACATTCAAAAACATCAAACATGCCATTTTAATTTCAAGGGAGAACTAAAATAAATAATAAAAACTTAGTATCACTCCATCATTAAAGTTTTGCCCTACCCCAGTTCGTCCCAACATATTATCTCCCTTGAAATTACAATGGCTCGTTTGACGTTTTTGTTGAATATTTTTAAGTCTGTTGCCATTTATCTACCACCTTTTTTAAATATTAACTTTTTTCTGATGTATTGTGGGAAATATTGTTTCAGACTAAGTTAGTCTGGTTTGTTACCAGACTTTAAATTTAGTCCACTTTAGTTTTAATGTCCAGACTTTAAAAGCACCATTTTATTGATTTTTAGTTAACGGTCTAACGTCTGGTACTTTATAAGTTTTATAAGCTGAGTAAATAAAGGTTTATGGTTTGGCGATGAATAAAACCTCAAGCGCTAGTCTGGAAAGTCCACACAATCAAACAAAATATGCTTGACTGATATCCTCGTCACAATCAATACACCTAGGCCTATCCTCACCCATTAAAATATATGAATGTGTATAAAGTGTGTGCCTAATCAGACATTGTTGTATGCCTTTCATTCCGACGATAATATGGATAGCTAAAGGTGTTAATCTTATGAAGGGTTGAAAATGATGCAGTTTGTTTATTATGTGTTTCATTATTCCATTTTAATTGACGTAGCTATTTTATATGTGCCAATATGTACAATGGTAGACGGGTATCTCAATACACAATAACTATCTTTTAGATACTTAAAACATCTTAATATAAATTCATAAATATTTTAATATAAATAAAATTAATAAACAAGACTTGATCAGTCCATCATGAACAAACTATTAATATTTTAGAAAATAGTTTCTTGATTTGACTTATATTCTTACCTTCAACATGTCTAATGCCAGCTGGTGTGCTGGGGCGTACACACTCTCTAGTGATAGCATCAAACAAGCCTGCAAAAAACAGCTACAGCATTATGGTGTACCATGGAAAATAATCAAAATAATAACCCAATGTTTAATTAAGAAAAGTCAACATAAAATAAAATAAATTTAATTATTAAAAAATTAAAGACACAAGTGATTTTAATGAGATGAATTTTTATGTAGCAATACTACTTTAACCATTTTGAGCGTGTGTGTGTGCGTGCACATTTGAGGCTGCGGTAGAGGGCTATTGATAAATATTTCCACTGAACACGTTTGTTTTTAGATAAAACCATTCACCTGTTATTGTTAAAGTGAGTGATGTTTGGAAAGGATTGATCTATGTAAAGTCAAGTTAGATTAAACACAGTACTAACCAATGGTTTTGAGTCACTGAGTACGTGGTACTGAAGAAACTGATGCAGCTGGTAGAAACAATTGTTATGTACCAAGATGTTGATGATCAACTCATAGAGGTAATGCTGAAAATTAAACAAACTAGATAAAACCACAAAACTTAAAATAAATTGCTTGATACTCATCAGAAGTGTTCAAAATAAAAGTCTGTCAAAGCAATTTATAATCTACTAAAACTAATCTAAGTTTGCCTGTCCACTCTTTCTAATAATTTTGAAATAGAACAATACATAATTTGTACTTTTTGTAAATAAAACTGCATTTAGCAAATTTATAAATAAAATATTTTAAAATTTCAACCAGTGCCATAAATATGCCAGTCCACTGATGAGAAACAGAAACATTATTTTATGTTTATGTACTTGTATCCATGTTAAATTTAACAAATTACAGCAACTTACTTGCACAGGAATATTGAACTGGTTTAGTGATCTTATGTACTCTATTAGGACTGCCACCATGAACTTGTAGCGGAT
The DNA here is from genome assembly GCA_033042655.1 of Cyathermia naticoides. NCBI lineage: Eukaryota > Metazoa > Mollusca > Gastropoda > Neomphalida > Neomphalidae > Cyathermia > Cyathermia naticoides. The sequence continues at coordinate 6,113 of JAUTWP010086623.1, forward strand.
GTCCTGGAAGAGAAAAATTTCTAAAATATTACTTTAATGTTCATTAGGACATACTAATAAGCAGTGTCATTTTTGTTTTCATCAGTTATGTCATGAAAATAGTATTAAAGAGATTGCCTGTGACAAGCTATCTTCAATTACCAGCACCCGACGAAATAACACTAAATATAGTAAAGTTTGTTTTGTTTAACGACGTCACTAGAGTACATTTATTTTTATCTGAGTGGCTACTGGACATCATACATATGGTCATTTCGACATTTCTGTTATAGGAAACCCGCTGCTGTCACATAGGCTACTCTTTTTGATAAGCAGAAAGGGATCTTTTATATGCACTTTCCCCATAGACAGGACAGCACATAACACAGCCATTGATGAACCAGTTGTGGAGCACTAGTTGGAATGGAAAATAGTCAAAACTGCAGATAGGTCCACCGAGAAGAATCGATCCAATGACCAACTGCTTCAAAGGCAGGTACGCTACCAACTGAGCTACATACTGCTCCCCACTACAATATAGAACAAAATAGACTGGGCCATTATTCATAATATATGTCACACAGATAACTTCACTAATAAATTTGTTCATGATAAGTAATAATGTTTATTAAATAGTATTGAATATACACAGGTCCAACAGATGACCATCCCTAACAATTTTATTAACAAAATATATTACCTTGATTTGCTCCCAATGGCATTTTTAACTGGTTTTATAATTTTCAATATTCTGTAATAATAATCTGAAAGCCTGATTCAATACTGACCTTGCATTCTTCAAAGACAGAAAACACATGTGTGTACATGTCTGACTGATCTATGATCACTTTTCTCTTCCAGGTATTCTGCATCACTGACTGAGAAATCTCACCTGCCTGCAACATAAACACATCCAACTTTACAATGACAACATAACAATGTTATTACAATCAATCCCATCCTTTACTTAAAGTGGCAGTGTCTGTTTTTTTTAAATATTTAACCATTTAGAATATATCTTGTACGTTTGTTTGATGTGAATCACGCTCCATTCGTCTAACGCACTGATTTGCTGTGTCTAAATTAGATCACGAGAAATACATTACAAATCCACGTGGCTGGTCGCCACCTAGCCGCCATCGCTAGGTCATAACGCTATTCGCGTGACCTAAATGTGGTACAAGCAGTATCATTGCATCAGAAAAATAGAGCGTGGTGCATATCAAACAAACGTAGAAGATACATTCGAAATGGTTAATTAAAAAAAACCCAGACACTGCCACTTTAAAAAACAAATGTTGATAAGGGTTTTAATGTATGCTTTACTGTCTAGATGAAGTAATTACTTTTTAATCTTTTAATTATTCTAGTTCTCCATCAGATTAATAAACTTGTTTCAAACAGCATGCACATTTCTGAAATCAGACTATTGTGCTGAATGCATTGAGCAGACGTGTTGAACCCTATTCTACACTGTGATCAATTGTATAGACTAAGTAGAGAAAGTATTTTAAATAGTTTGATATTCGTACCGAGACTTGTGACTCTGCATCTCTGTACGCTTTGTAGACCTGGTTGAGCATGTCATAGACTTGTGACACGATTGGCAGCTTCACCTGGAAACCAGGAATGAGCATCTGTCGACACACAGACAGAATCACATTCTTGCTGTCACGACGACACAGCAGAAAATGGATCAGCTTACACTGTAAAAATTAAATTAAAAAGTTTGTTTTATTTAACGACACACATTGATTTTTTATCTAATCGGCTATTGGATGTTATACATATGGTAATTTTGACACATTTCGCTAGAGGAAACCCGGTGAAACCACATAAGCTACTGTTCGATAAGCAGCCCAAAAATAGCCCAAACTGCAAATATGTCCACCGAGAAGGATTGATCTTACAGGATTCATACAGCCATTCACCTATTTTCAAGGCTACCTTAAATGTTACAAAACTGCATGACAAAAAATATTTAGGTTAAAGAAGTACATATTTCTTTGCTACAACAAGAATTTAATTTAAATTATAACTATTTGTTATATTTTATACTCACTAGATGTAAGTTTTATTACAAGATATTGGTTACACAGAATAAGAGAACATTCATTTTTCTGATGTCATAATAAAAATCAACTGTGGAAAAAAATAACAAAATATTGAACACTACATATTTTCAGAAAATGAAGACCATGGAACAATAAATTTTAAGTACCAGTTAATTTTCACTATCTAAAATAATTTCTTTAAAAAAAGCACCACCTAATATTTTAGTTTAAATCAAATTGTATTAATTATTCCCTTGAAAGTTCTTAAATCTGACTACACACTAATCTCTATCTACTTCTTACTAAATTGTGTATTCTCCATGAATATATATTTATAGTATTTTATTTATTCATATGAAAATTCATGGAATAAAGATCTTTTCCTAAAAAAAAAAACCACCACAACAGATTTACCGACTTTCAAAGGGAGATAACTGTTATAAATTTTCGGCATTTTACGTCCCGGAAATAAACAACTTTTAAAGGGAACTAACTCTATTTTATACTGTGCAAAGTCGTCAATTCGTAAGTGAGGAACGTTTCGCTCGTTTATTTCACTAATAAAAAATATTTAATTCATTATAGATTAAATTCAAGGCTTTTCAACAGCTTTTCAAGGCCAAACTACCATTTTCAAGGCCTTTTCAAATCTATTTTCAATTTCAAGGCCTTTTCAAGACATCACCTTAAATTCAAGGCCTTTTCAAGCCTGTGCGAACCCTGCCGTTAGTAACCTGTTTAGAGAGGTTTTACTGTATTCTCCAAAATTAACTATATCAGCTGATTTGGCAGAAAATAAAAGGTGACCTTTAAAGACAGGTTACTGTTTAATACAAGTGGCCACTTGTGCAGGTTTGACTGTACTTATATCCAATAAACGAATGTCTCTGAATGCCAGCATTAGCAGGGTTTCACCATGTGAAACGTTTAATTCAAACTGATCAAGACATTCTGATACGTTTCTGGTTGAATCAGAGTTCATGTACACAACTAGATGACATAAAAAAGAGTGCCTTGAACTTGCAGACTTCACTGAGATACCAAAGAAATGTTTGTTTTTAAAACATCATTGCAGCACATTGTTTATTCATGAAATGTGTTTAATGATACCCTAACAGTAACATTGTCCATTCATGAAATAATTATTTGTTTAATGATACCCATTGTTTATTCAGCAGCTATTAGAGGTAAAACTCAACATCTTTAAAAGAAAATAAAGTTTATTTCATTTAAATACGCCACTACAGCAAATTGATTTTAATTTTATCAGCTATTGGACATCATACATATGGTCATTTTGAGATATTTCTTTTAGGGAAAACCCGCTGCTGCCACATAGGCTACTCTTTTCGGTAAGCATATGTAAATCGGTAAGATGTAGACCACTGGTTTGAATGGAAAATAGCCCAAACTGTAGCTGGGTCCACGGAGAAGGATTGATCCGAAAGTTGAAAAAAGATTTTAAAATTTCTTATTGATCGTAATATGATGTTGGGGAGGATTTTTTTTCATAGGGTAAAATAGCGTACCCTAAAATTTGAGATTAATTTTTTTATATAATGTTAAAAGATTGTTTCCATTCTCCTGTATTAGTCTTTGACTCAGTGTCAGTGATATATTATATCAATGAAACAGAAAAAAAAGAAAAAAGTTTGTTTTATTTAACGACGCCACTAGAGCACATTGATTTTTATCTTCAGTGGCTATTAGATGTCACTCACTGAAACAGTCTCAATCATTAATTATCATTAATTATGCAGTATCTCTCACCAGTGTCACATTTTTTTTTTAAATAGAGCCTACCCTAAAAAAAACAATTCTGCAGAAAAGCCTGTTGGGTATACCGCTGACACATCCGGTGCATCTAGTTCTGTTCAATCCACTTCTACTTAAAAATGCAAATTCAAGAGTGAGTAAATGATATTTGCTAGGATAGAATTGGTACGAAATTACCAAATAGCCTAATATGGTAGGAAATGGTGAAATTGTGGTACGAAATGAACCTGATATGAAATGACTAATGCACAATGGTACGGAATTACTTGTGTGCAAAATGACCTAGGTAAAATAAAGTTTGTTTTGTTTAACGACGCCAGTGGAACACATTGATTTTTATCTTATCATCGGTTATTGGACGTTATTCATATGGTCATTTGACACATTTTTAGAAGGAAACCCACTGCCGCCACATAGGCTACTCTTTTCAATAAGCAGCAAGGGATCTTTTATATGCACTTTTCCATAGACAGAACAGTACATACCACAGCCTTTGATGAACCAGTTGTGGACCACTGGTTGGAATGGAAAATAGCTCAAACTTGTTCTAATATTACTGATACCTGGTATCTCTGAACTTTTACAAATCTTCTCATACAGTTGAGTTTTTGCCTGCAAAGATTTTCTGAAAAACAATATTCAAATTGATTTTTTTGTTTTTAATTATACAATAATATATAAAATATAAGATGGTAGACATACAGGTATCTGATCTACATTTAACAAAGTCCAATATATGTCAATATGAGAATGACAAATTATGCTAGGTTTGCCAATAGTAGTCCAGCTAGAAAAGAGAACTATCAGACAAAATTATTAGTCCTTTAAATATTCAATAACTAGCTGTTCTTAGCTAATATCACCCTCCGAATAAGCTAAAATGGGACTTGTATATATTATAAGTAAATCTCTCCATTTGAAGAAATAAACTAAAGTTTGTTTTGTTTAACAACGCCACTGGACCACATTGAATTTTTATCTTATTAACGGCTATTGGATGTCATACATATGGTCATTTTGACAAATTTATTTTTAGAGGAAACCCGCTGCCGCCACATAGATTACTCTTTCAGAAAAGCAGCAAGGGATCTTTTATATTCACTTTCCCACAGACAGCACATACGACGACCCTTGATGAAACAGTTGTGGGGCACTAGTTGGAACAGAAAATAGCCCAAACCACAGCTGGGTCCACTGAGAAGGATCGATCCAACGACCAATCGCTTCAAAGGTGGGAGCGCTACCGACTGAGCTACATCCCGCTCCCTGAATAAAAATTACCGGGTAAAGATATTTTAGTGAAAGCAAATTTGAGAAATGCATGCAGTATTACTGAGGAATGACTAGTTATATGAGAAAATTAAAGTAAAAGTCATGTTCAGCCAGTTTAAAGGGGCAGTCTCTGTTTTGTTTTAAATAGTTAACCATTTAGAATATATTTTGTATGTTTGTTTGATGAGCACCACTCTCCATTCTTCTGATGCAACAACTTAGCAATGGCAGACAGGTGGGGATTCGCCAACGTCGATTTATAGTGTATTGTGCGTGATCTAATTACGATACAGCAAATGGTTAAAAAAATTAAACAGAGACTGCCACTTTAAAACTTACTTGGACTTTTCAAAGATGTCCTCTTCCTCTCCCTTCACTTCCAAGTCTCTCTGAGCTCTTTCCAACACACCAGCATTCTTCTTACTCCAAATGTTACTCTTTGTCTACAAATATATACAAATTCTCACTGATTACATACTAACAACCTCTTGGGAGCGGGATGTAGCTGTCGATAGCTTGCCCACCTTTGAAGCGATCGGTCGTCAGATCGATCCTTCTCAGTGGACCCATCTGCAGTTTGGGCTATTTTCTGTTCCAAACAGTGCTCCATAACTGGTTCATCAAAGCCTGTGGTATGTGCTGTCCTGTCTGTGGGAAAGTGCATATAAAAGATCCCTTGCTGCTCTGGGCCTAAACTAAAGATCATACTTTTTGCCTCCACATTCTACTAAAGGAATTGCATGTTTCTATGCAGCGTCTTTCTGACACCCATGCTAATGTTTTATATAGACAGGGCTTTCAAATTGCAAGCACATAATGATTTGGCTTCATGTAAATACTGTCATTGATATGGTAAAAGGTGAAAAAGAAATATTTGTCAATAGGGCTGTCACGTTTACACGTGTAAACGGCATCGTTTCGTGTAGGCCAACTAAACGTTTACAAAAATGGTATCCGTTTAAACGAATCGTGACGTCATCCACTATCAAATAGTGAATAAAACAGCGTAT
>JAUTWP010086734.1:0-12200 GCA_033042655.1 Cyathermia naticoides
AAGGATTTAAAAAACTTAGAAGTTTATCTAAAGTTGAGATTGATATATTGTAAGTATTGCAATGATTTTATATGTATCATTGAGGCTAGAAGTGGATTTGAAAAACCTGCGACAATGATGAAGATAAAGTTTGGAATCAGTTATAAAAGGGGATACTATTTGTTGAAAACCTTACTAATCTTAACAATCTTTTTTAACCTTATACTTAAGAGCATACACAATTGACAATCAGCTCATATTATGATAGGATTAATAGACTTAATTGGCTCACAAAGAGGAAATAATATATGCAAGAGATTAAAAAGTGGATTTGGCAACATGAAAAATATCCAGAATTTTACCATGATTATAAAAGCTTACAATCTTTGTTTTCACAAGTTTCATATAGCTTAGGCAAATTAGAGGGTGCGATATCTGCATTGAATGAGAAAAATATCAACACACTTATCATCGATGCTTCTATAGATGAGATTTTACAATCTTCTGAGATAGAAGGAGAGATACTCAGTAGAGATAGTGTCAGATCTTCTGTTAGAAAAAAGCTAGATGATACTTTTGATTATACAAATGATAGTTCTACAAGAGATACAGATGCTTTGGTGGAACTCCTTATAGATAGTAGCAATAGTAAAGAACTTCTCACACATGATCGTCTGCATGGATGGCATAATATACTTTTTCCTACAGGTTATAGTGATGGACACAAAATTGATGTTGCTAAATATCGTTCAGGTGAGATGAGTGTTATCTCAAATAAAGGATACAAAGAAACAGTACACTATATAGCACCGCCACATGAACAGCTTTTTGATGAGATGGATAGGCTATTAAACTATATCAACAATACAAAAGAAGAACCTTATGTAAAAAGTTCTATCGCCCATATATGGTTTGTATCTATACACCCCTATGATGATGGAAATGGAAGAATAGCTAGAGCGATAACAAACTATGTACTCTCTCGTGAACTTGGTCTTGACCATAATTATTATTCACTCTCAACTGCTATTAGAGAGGATAGAAAAGGTTACTATGATGTGTTGGAAAAGTCACAAAATCTTTTTCATAATAGAGATTTTGATTTTACAAAATGGATTTCATGGCATATAAATATCATTGATAAAGCTATCAATATCTCTCTCCAACAGATTCAAATAATCACACAAAAAACAAAATTTTGGGATAGGGCAAGAGAGTTTCCATTAAATGAGAGACAATTAAAAGTCATAAACAAGGTGCTTGATGTCGGCATAGATCATTTTGAAGGTGGACTTAGCACGAAAAAATATGCCGGCATAACAAAGACCTCAATTCCTACAGCCAAAAGAGATATAACACAGCTTATAAAGTATGGATTGATAAAACAAGTAAAGGGCAGTGCAGGACGAAATACACGATATCATTTCAAATAAAATCGTAATATAAAGCATCTGCATAAAAATATACTCTTTACCTTTGGGGCGGAGTTGTCCAATTTTATCTAAATAAAAATTTCGAGGAGTATGCCGATATATACAAGTAGTATGTTTTTAATTTTAATGGAGATGATATGGAATTTATAAAAGAACTTGCCAATTTAATAAAAGCAAATATCTCATCATTATATATACAAAGTTACGAATGGCGAAGATTTCAAGCTAAAATCACCAAGATTGCAAAGGAAGAAAATAAAAAGTTATTTTACTTTAATGATGTAAAAGGTTTGTCTGAATTTGATTTTGATGAAAAACAATTTAAATATGATGATGAAAGTGAAACTGACATCATTGAAGTTTTAGAGACCCTTAAAGAAAATTCTATTTACGTATTTGAAGAGGTACATTCTTATCTAAATGATGAAAAAGTAGTAAATAAGTTCAAATTTTCATTAAGGGAACTTAAAAGAAAGAAGTCTAATTTAATATTTTTCTCAACGGTATTAAACATTCCACAAGAGTTAGAAAAAGAGTTAATGATTTTAGATATGCCTTTACCTTCTTTGCATGATTTAGAAAAGTTATTTGGAAGCTTGGCAAAAGAGTTTGGTGTCTCAACAAATATAGATATAAGTATACTAAAATCACTTTTAGGGCTAACTATTGAAGAGGCTACTAATGCTATCTCGAAAGCTATTGCTCAAAATGGTAAATTAACAGAAGATGAAATAGATATTCTTATTTCACAAAAAGAACAGATTATTAAGAAAAGTGGACATCTTGAATATTTTCATCCAAAAGACAAGATGAGTTCTATTGGTGGACTTGACAATTTGAAACATTGGCTAGATATACGAAAAAAAGCATTTTCTCAAAATGCAAAAAAATATAAGCTAAAATCACCAAAAGGTATTATGCTCTTAGGGATACCAGGAACTGGTAAATCATTATCTGCCAAAGCTGTATCAAGTAGTTGGAAAATGCCTTTATTAAGACTTGATTTTGGAAAGGTATTTGGTGGTATTGTTGGTGAGAGTGAAAGCAATATACGAGAAACAATTAAAATATCAGAAAGTCTCTCTCCTTGTATATTGTGGATAGATGAAATAGAAAAAGGGCTTAGTGGGATTAAAGGGACTGGAGATAGTGGGACAAGTGCTAGGGTGTTTGGTACTTTTTTAACCTGGATGCAAGAAAAAGAGAGTGAAGTTTTTGTTGTGGCAACCGCTAATGATATATCATCTTTACCTCCTGAACTTTTAAGAAAAGGTCGATTTGATGAGATATTTTTTGTTGATTTACCAACGGTTGAAGAGAGAAAAGAGATTTTAAAGATTCACTTAAAAAATGTAAATCAAGAAATAGATAATGTAAATATAGATAAGTTAGCAGAACAATCAAAAGGTTTTAGTGGTGCAGAACTAGAAGAAGTAGTGAATGAAGCACTCTTTAATATATTTGATACAAATGATTCCACTAAACCTGTGTTAAAAACCAGAGACTTACTTGATACGATTGAAAATGTATATCCATTAGCTCAAACCATGGAAGAACGCATTAAAAGTCTTAGAGTATGGGCAAAGAGTAGAACTAAGTTGGCTTCTAAATATAAAGCAGAAGCTTTAGATTTTAAGGAAAAAATACCTAAATTAAAGCAAGAAGTTTTAGATAATCCATTTATGGAAGATGAATAGTCGATGTATGATAATACATTTGAAGAAAATCAACTTATAACATTATCTTTTGGCAATAATGTAAAGAAAAAAATTAGTGAAAAGTATGAGTTTGATATTGAGGAGTTCATAGAAAAAGAGTTTCCTCAGGATAAAGAGTTAGAAGTCTATTTTTTTAAATATAGACGTAAAGATGATGTTGTTTTGGCTCTAAAAATAAATGGTAGTGACTATATGCTTTTATTAGAACGAAGTATAGATCGGCATACAAATTATAATGATAATTATATGTTTTGCTTTGATATTCAAAAGCGTCCTGAATTTATACATGATGAAAGTAATGAATTTATTTTAAAATCCTGTGAAATTAAAATTCCTCTTGAATTTAACCGAAAATATTATAATAACTCTACTGTTGAATTGTTAGATGATATAGAAAAACGATTTGATGATATTAAGCCTTATAAAATACCATCTCTTGCTGAAAATGATGAATTTAAAAAATGGTATGCCTATCTTACTTTGCTTGAAAAACTTATTGATACAAAAGACTTTTATTTTGAGGCAGAGATAGCATATACAGAGAAAAAAGCTAAAATAGATATATCTTTCATTGAAGATAAAGTATTATCAGAAAAGATTAAAAAAGCTAGAAATCAGTCATTTTTATATTATGAATCTAATGATGTTGATACGTCTAAACCATTGCACGAATGGGATGAAAAAGAGAATAAAAATAGGAACTTTGGTGAACTGAAAGAGAATAAAAATAATGAATTGATTTTTAATTTAAATGATGAATTTATTAAAAAGTTCAAAGGGGATAAGAATAGTAATGATAAAATCATTTCAAGTAGTTATGATACTAATGATTTTATCATAAAATCAAGACAATATATTGAAAAAAGCATCAAAGATATCAATCAGAATATTGTATATACAAATAATCAAAAAATTAAAATTAATATAACAAACTCTATAAAAAATTTACAAATATCTACAAATGAACAAAATAAACTTATTGATGTATGGAAAAAACTGTCTGCAAAAAATCATGATACTGAAGCCGATGATATAGATAAAAATTATACTAATGAGGTTTTATCTATACTAAAAGGGTTATTCCCATCTAAACAAAACTGTAAGAGTTTTAATCCTCCATTAAAACTAATACTAAGAGTTTCATATTTTAGAGATCAGTTCCAACTAAAAACATTAAAAAGAGGATTGGAACAGATACAAAGACATCCATTAAAAGCCTATCTTTTTGGTAACAAAAAGATAGTTAAAATAGATGATGATGAGTTAGAGAATTTTGAGATAGAGTATTTATCTCAAGTTTTAAATGAAAAACAAAAAGAGGCTATAAAAAAAGCTTTAATAACAAACAATATATTTATGATACAAGGACCTCCTGGAACAGGTAAAACAGAAGTTATTTCTGAAATAGCATATCAGGAAGCCATAAGGGGTAAAAAAGTTCTTATCACCTCTCAAGCAAATATGGCTGTAGACAATGCTTTGCAGAGATTAAATCATCCATCTTTATATCCTGTACGAATCATACGGAAGGATTATGAACCAGAAGATGGTAATAGCTTACCAGTAGAAGCTAATATAGGTAATTTTTATCAAGATAGAATTATTGGCAATTTATCTAAGGAACTAAAAGTTGAAGAAGAAGAGCTAAAGAGGTTAGAAAGGTTTATTGACTCTAAAGAGTATGATGATGGATTTATTCATATTCTCAGTAAAGTAAAGATAGAAATACCATCAAGTTTAGATCTGACAGATGAAAATGATAGAGATGATTTTAAGAGAATTTTATCTAATCGTAAAAATATCAAGCTTTTAAAAGAAAGAGTAGAAGAGTTAAAAGAGAAAGCATATTTTAAAGAAATTCAAAATGATTTTTTAGAAGAGTTAAAAGATGAAGAGAAGCAAGAGATAGAGGAAGAAAAAAACTATCTGACTTCAAACTATATGAAAAATGTCAATATTTGGGGTGCTACTCTTTTTGAAACAGGTAAATATAGTTTTAAAGATTTACACTTTGATGTAGTGATAGTAGATGAAGTTTCAAAGGCAATGCCACCTGAGTTGGTGTTACCAATCTTAAAAGCAGAAAAGCTTATACTTGTAGGAGATCATAAGCAGTTGCCTCCTATTGTTAAAGATGTTAGTTTGGAGGACTTGGCTCATGAAACAGGTATAAGCTTAGATTCTTTAGATTTTGAGACTACCGTCTTTGAAAAATTGATTATCAATAACCCACAAAGTTATGTCATGCTTAACAAACAATATAGAATGCATCCACACATTCAGATGGCGATAAACCAATTTTATGTAAACGATGAAAATAAATCGGGATTGGAATGTGGTTTAGTGAATCCTGATATGGAAAAATGTCATCAAATTAAAGATAAAAGTTTTAAAAATAAACATTTAATATGGCTAAAGACAAAAACTGATGATAGAGAACAGAAGGATGGAACATCTTTTAAAAATCAAGTAGAGATAAATGGTATAGAAAAAACCTTAGATTTTTTAAATAGATCTTACGAAAAAATAGATAAAAAACCAACAATTGGTGTAATCACTTTTTATGGTAAACAGCTTGGTGAATTGTCAAGGTTGGAAAAAAGAGGCTTTTGGAACTTACCGATTGAAAAGAGAAACTATCCAAATTTAGATTTGAGGTTTGGTACAGTAGATAGGTTTCAAGGGCAGGAAAAAGATATTATTATTGTATCTCTTGTAAGAAATAATAAAAATCATAATGTGGGATTCGCGAAAAAAGCACATAGAGTAAATGTTGCATTTTCAAGAGCAAAAAAACTGTTAATTATCGTAGGAAATGTAGATAACTTTACATTTAGCAGTGATGAAAAATCATCTAAACAATATAGAAAAATCTTTAATATTGCTAAGAAATTTGGCACAGTGCAGGTGGTATAGATGTTATATGATTATAGGTTTTCATTAGAACAAATGAATCAAATAAAAAATTGGAAAAATAAAAATAAGTTTAACCACACACTTTCGGGTATAAAAGAATTGCCATTAGAAACTTTTGAAATAGAAAGTAAGGTTACATACAAGATAACAGTACCTCTAAATATGTTTGAAAAGTATGCCGTACGGCTTATACAGCATGCTGAAAGGGTACACTCTTCAATAAGTATGAATATTGCTCAAATAGCAAAGCTTTTACATTTAGATGAGAGGCTTATTCTTGAGAATTTAGAGAACTTAGCAGCAATTGGAATGATAAATGGATTGCATAGTGATATTATCACCATAAATAGTGATGAGAACGCAGAATATTTACAATATGAAAATAAGTTTAAAAAAGAGTCCATGACAATCACCTATCACCTAACTAAAAATGAGTATAAAAACCTCAATAAATATATTCAAAATATATTTGAAAAAGATAGTCAAAATAGAGGTAAAAAATTTAGTGATATAGACATCTTAAATGAAAAAGAATCAGTTAAGTATGCATGTTTACTTAACTATAGTGATAATCAAATCTTGATTTATAGTAGTGATGGTATTAATAGTCAAAATGATTTAAAGTTTTTAGATGAAGAAGCAATGGAAAGCGATGATACGAACCAAAATATACCTTCAAATATTTTATGCCATTATGATGAGTTTTTACCTTTGCTAAGAGATATGTTAATGACAAATAAAGATCATCTTGTTGTTTTAGGTTCCAAGGAAGTTGATAAAGAGAACTTATCTATTTTACCAAATAAGAATCGAGAGGATATTTATATCTTATCAGATATTAAAGTGGGGCATCAATGCATTGTAAATATTTTTACAGATGACTTTTTATGGATAGGTGATGAGCTGTATCAAAGAGATGGTGTGTTTATTGTTCAAAAAGTAGATAATGATTTTAAAACTGACATAAAAGAGAAGTTAAGTGACTACTTTTTAATGCAGATAAAAAATATTTACCCCAAATATGATTATCATAAGATATCTAAAATAGATCAAAAAATAAAAGCATTAAAATCTAAAATAAATCAAATTAAAACAAAAAAAGAAACAGATTCAGAAATTCAAAAACTAAATACAGCTAAAAATAAATTATATGGAATAGAGAGCAATAATGCTAAAAAACGTAGTGAACTAAGAAAAGTGATATCTGATTTTGACAAAGAAGATAATCAAAAAGCATTAAAGAAATATCCAGTCTATCTAGAAAATAGAGATAAAATTATAGGATATGAATTATCCGTGGATTATCTGATAAACAAAAGAAAAGAGTGTGATAACTTAATTCAAAAACTGAATATATTAAAGAAAGAAAGATCCATATTGCTTCCTAAAGATATAAAAGAACAAATAGCTCTGTTTGAAAAAGAGTTAAAAAATCTAGAGAGGTTAAAGATATGAGTAGGGTGGTTAAGATAATAGGGACTAACACTATAAAAAATATAGAATTAGCTCAAGAGACTTTATTAGAATTGAATAAAAATCACATCAAGATAGAAAATAATACATTTGTATTTGAACAATATGACTATTTGGACGGTGAAGGTAAAGCAACAGAAATTGAGGAAGTGGAAAATGTATATAAAAAGAAATATCAGAACTATTTAAAAGAAAAAATATTGGAGAACAGTATAAAAAATGGATATAAATTAAAGAAAGAGATCACAAAAGATAATAAGATCAAACTTGTACTTCAAAAAAGAGTTTACTAATGTTAAATCTTTATAACATAGAAACATCTAACTATGTCAATGGAAATGGAAATAGGTATGTCCTATGGTTACAGGGGTGTGACTTAGGGTGTGTTGGCTGCTGGAATCAACAGACTTGGAGTTTTGAAGATAATATACTCAAAAGTGTTGATGAAGTCTTTGAAGAGATTTTGTATTTGAAAGATACTTTAGATGGAGTAACATTTAGTGGTGGTGAGCCATTTTTACAAGCTTCTGAATTGATATTACTTGCGGAGAAGATTAAAAAACATACAGAACTTACAATACAAATATTTTCAGGTTTTGAATATGAAGAACTTCTAAAGAGTGAAGATAAAAGACTATTAAGTTATGCAGATATTTTAGTGGCTGGCAGATTTGACGAAACAAAAGAAAATAATAATCAAAAGGTCTATGTTTTAAACGATAATAGTGATTTATGGGAATTTGATAATAGTAATGTTGAGATTGAGATAGACGATGATTTAAATATCAAAATGACAGGTTATCCTACAGATAGATTAATAAATGAAATAAAGGGGATATGATGCAAGAGTTTAATATAGAAATTGAAATTGATGAAGATGGTAATATTAAAGCTGAGACTAAAGGAATGAAGGGAAATACCTGTGTGAGTGAACTTGAAGAGATTCTAGCAGAACTTGAAGGTGAACAAAATTTTAAAAATAAACCAGAGTTTTATCAAAAGTGTACAAAAGTAAAACTCAATGTTGCATCTTCTTTAAAGAGAAATTAGAGAAACTTTTAAGAAAAATCAGACCATATTTGGAAATATCAATATTATTTCAACCCCTCCATCTTCTTTTTTAAAACTTTTTGGAGCATTTTATTAAGATGTCGTGGAGCAATCACTTTGATGTGAGGTAGCCACTTTATGACGAGGTCTTCGATTTCTCTAAGATTATGTACTTGAAAATTTACCTCTATATCGCCATTTTCAAATGTCTGAACTATCTCTTGGCTAGGAAGGTACTTTTTCATCATGAAGTATTTGGATATTTTTTGTGCTACTCTTAGTTTGACCTGTATCTCTGCTTTACCAAAGACTGCCCAAGGTGTTTGTACTTTGGAAATAAATGCTGATATATCGTGTTTTGGTAAGAAGCTTTTTTTTGTGTCTTTGACATCTAGGATCAAAGAAAGCCGTAAAAATTCAAAGCTTTTTTTGGAGATATTTTCTCCTACAAGATAAAAGTTTTCATTGACAAAGAGGATTTTGTAGGGACGAAAAGTACGCTTGTTGCTGCCTTTGGATATTTTATACTCTAGCTTTATCTCCTTATGAAACTTGATAGCATGTTCGATAACTTTCATAAAGGGTTTGGTTTGCACATCTTCTATGGGGCGAGATTTAAAGTCATAGACACTAAGAGAGTTTTTTACTAGGGCTTTGGTTTGGGCTGAGATACTATTTTGCATAGAAGCTTCTCCAAAAAGATTGACAATGTTTGCCAACGTCATCAAGTCTATTCCTTGTAAAATATCCTCTAACAAGACCTTTTTATAAGCTTGATAACACTCTCCTTCTTTGGTCATAAAGTCACCAAATATCTCTCGAATCAGTTCAAAATCACGCCGTATCGTTCTATCACTAACATCATACATACTAGCAAGATTGTGTATGCATAATTTTTTCCCATCGTCAATAAGTTTGAGGATTTCTATGGTGCGATAGAGGCTTGATTTTTGGCTCATAAAAGCTCCTTATTTTTTATCGGACAGAATATGTCATAAAAATATTGTACCATCTTTTTAACAAAAACGAAGGAATACCTATGTGTAAAGTAAAACATACAAACGAAACAAGCATGCTCATAAACAAAGAAGTTAAAAACCATTGGAGAAAAAATGGACAATTTACAAATCATCGCTTCAAAGAGAAATTGGATTGATCTAAGAAGTGTTGAGACATTAAAAAAGATAAGCACCTTTAGAGGTGTCAAAAAAGTAGTAGGACTGCCAGATCTCAGTGTAGGTTTTGTACCAAATGGTGCAGCGATACTGACAGAAGAGAGGATTTATCCACACCTTATAGGTGGAGATATAGGCTGTGGTATGAGTCTCTTTGAAGTAGAAATAAAGCCCAAAAAGATAAAGGTAGATAAGTTTTCTAAGTATCTTGACAAACTAGATAGCTTAGATGATATAGAGATAGAGGGGGCTTTAGCAGAGTATAATTTTGGCAGTATTGGCAAGGGAAACCATTTTGCAGAGTTACATCTAGTAGAGTCGGTCAAAGATACTGTACTCTTTGAAAGGCTAGGATTAAAAGAGCAGTCACTCTTTACTTTGGTGCATAGTGGCTCTCGTGGTTTTGGTCAAATGGTGTTTGATAAAGTAGCGGGTAGCTATGAGCCTAGTGAAGGCTTAGATACTAGAAGTGTTATTGCCAAGAAGTATCTGAACTATCATGATAGGGCTATAACCTATGCATATCAGAGCAGGGTAGAGATAGCACAAAGAGTCATTAAAGCACTAAAAATTGAACATACACCAAAGCTAGTGAGTAATACGGCACATAACAGTATCCTCAAGACAAAGAAGGGTTGGCTTCATAGAAAAGGGGCAACACCAACAGATTGTGGTGTAGTTATCATCGCAGGTAGTCGTGGAAGTTTAAGTTATCTTGTGATGCCAACAGAACACACCGAAGTCTCAAATCACTCTCTGGCACACGGTGCAGGGAGAAAGTGGGAAAGAAGTTCGGCAGAAGCGAAGTTAAGAAAACGCTATAGCAAAAGTGATTTATTACGTACAGCCATAGGCTCTCGTGTGATTTGTTCAGATAGTAAGTTACTTTATGAAGAAGCACCACAAGCATATAAAAATATTGACATCGTTATCGATGACTTAGTAGAAGCTGGGCTTGCAACAGTTATCGCAACTTTCAGACCTATTCTGACATATAAGGAGTAGGGTATGTTGATATATATATCTAGTGGCAATGGGGTGGATGAAGTGTGTAGAGGATTGTGGCACTTTTATAGATGGATGCAAAAAAAAGAATTAGCTTTTGAGGTAGTGAAGATAGAGGAGGGTGCTTGTCAGCACTGTTATAAATCCATCTTAGTAAAGAGTGAAGACAAAGTATTTTTGGAATTAGCAGGAACTATACTCTGGAAATCAAATAGCCCTTTTCGTCCTGCCCACAAACGGAAAAATTGGTACTTTTCTTTGATGATAGAAGAAGAAAAAACATATCATGAGATACAAAGAGAAAAGATTATCTATCAAACGATGAAAAGTCCCAAAAAAGGTGGACAACATGTCAATACAACCTGTAGTGGTGTGAGAGCTATCTATCCACCACTACAGATGAGTGCACTCTCCTATGATGAGAGAAGTCAATATCAAAACAGAAAGATAGCCCTTTGTCGTTTGCTTGAGAAGATAACTCAGATAGAACAAGAAGAGATGACAAATAGTACACAGTACAGATGGAAAGAAGGAAAGGATTTAGAGCGTGGTAATCCTGTCAAGATCTTTGAAGGTGTAAGATTTAGGGAGGTATATGGATGAAGATAAGCTCTAAATTTTTAGACTGCAAATACTATGATGAAATATTTTCTTTTAAAAAAATCTACAAAATACCCTAAATTCCTTTGTTTGTGTTATAATCGTAGTATGTTGATTATAAGGAGCTGAGATGGCAAACTGGGGCGATACTTATGTAGAGTTTAGAAGAGAAAGGTAATGCTAAAGCTCAATTTTTTAAAAAAGCGACAAAAACGAAAGAGTCATAAGATTTAATGATAAACATAATGTTGAAAAGGAGAATAAATGACTTGGCACGAAAAGAAAGCACAGAGCATCACCATTCTTGACAAATACAAAGAAGATATCTCGCAAGAGGCGTATGAGCGAATTTTATGGGTAATTGGCACTCAAGCGATAGAAGAAATGTTTATGGACGAACAAGGGGTTAAAAATCTTATCAGAGTTGAGAAGGGAGAAGTAACAACAGATAATCTAATAGAAGAGATCAAGCAACGCTATCAAAAAGAGTGGGGTGTAGCATAATGTTGAAAAGGAGAATAAATGACTTGGGACGAAAATAAAACACAGAGCATCGCTATCCTTGACAAATATAAAGATGAGACCTCGCAAGAGGCGTATGATCGCTTATTGTATGTAATTGGAACACAAGCGATTGAGAATATTTTCCCAAATGAGAGAGATATAAAAGATATGATCCGTGTGGAAAAAGGGGAGATCACAACAGATGAGTTGGTAGAAGAATATAAGAGAGAGTGGGGCATAGTTTAATGTTTGACGGGCTTAAACCTACAAATCAGTAGGTTTTAGATTTACCAGTGATGAACTCATGATAAATATATTTATTACGACCTAGAAGGTCGGGGAATTAA
>JAUTWP010086845.1:0-12200 GCA_033042655.1 Cyathermia naticoides
TGGACAATGTGCTTCTAAATTATATTGGACAATGTGCTTCTAAATTATATTGGACAATGTGCTTCTAAATTATATTGGACAATGTGCTTCTAAATTATATTGAACAATGCTTTTCTTTTGTTAAATTGTATCGGAAATTTTTTCTTTCTAAAATTATATTGGACAATTTGTTTCTTTTTAAACTTGTATTAGACAATGATTTTCTTTCCAAAATTATATGGAACAATGTTTTTTTCTTAAATAATTTTTGTATCACTGTGTTTTTTCCTAAATGCTATGCTCTTAATATTTGTTACTCGATATCGTAAACACAATGAACTTTTAAAATTACATTTCGTGGTTTCATTCTTAAATTATATTGTACACTGCTTCTTGTTTTAATATTTAGTTCATTTCCATTTCTTAAATTATTTATCAAATTACGTTGTACGATGTGTTTCTGTGTAACTATTTGTTACTTCAGAATGCATTATGCAATTGTTTCTTTTCTAAAATTACATTTGTTTTTTATATTATAAATTGTATTGCACAGTATTTTTTCTTAAATTATATAGTGCAATACGTTTCTTACTTAACATTCCATTGTATGTGCTTTTCAAATTACACTATACATGTATAATTATGTATATTGAGTATGTTTCGTAAAGTATATTTAACAAGTGTTTCTTAAATTGTATTGAAAAATGTATTTCTGAAATGTTTTGGAAAAAGTGTTTCATTCTTAAATTGTATTGTACAATGTGTTTCTGGCGTTAGGTTTATTGTGCATTTCTTAAATTATATTGGAAAAGTGTTTAATTCTTAATATTTATTGAACAAAGTGTTTCATTCTTAAATTGTATTGGAAACAGTGTTTCTTTCATAAATTGTATTGGAAAATTTATTTAAATCTGAAATTTTATTGAACGAAGTGTTTAATTTTAAAATAATATTTAACAAAGTATTTCTTTCTTAAATTGTATTGTACGATGTTTATGTCGTAGTTTATGGTGGATTTCTTGGTTTAATTTTGATTTCAGAATTGTAAATTGTATGAATAATAAATTATGTTTCTTTCTAAAACAATTGAACTTTGTATATTAAACTCTTAGATTATTTCACTTTATGTTGTACAATGTTTTTTATTATTCGTTCTTATGTTGTAAATTGTGTTTCTTTCTCAAATTATATTGAACAAAATGTTTCATTCTTAAATTGTATTTAACAAAGCGTTTCATTCTTAAATTGTATTTAAGAAATCGTTTCATTCTTAAATTGTATTTACCAAATCGTTTCTTTGTTAAATTGTGTTTAACAAAGCGTTTCTTCTTAAGTTGTATTTAACAAAGTGTTTTATTCTTAATTTATATTGGACAAAATGTTTCATTCTTAAATTGTATTTAACAAATCGTTTCATTCTTAAATTGTATTTAACAAATCGTTTCATTCTTAAATTGTATTGGATAAAGTGTTTAATTCTTAAATTGTATTTAACATAGTGTTTCATTCTTAAATTGTATTTAACAAAGTGTTTCTTTCTCAAATTATATTGAACAAGTGTGTAATTCTTAAATTGTATTGTACAATGTGTTTCTGGCGTAACGTTTATTGTGCATTTCTTAAATTTTATTTAACAAAGTGTTTACTTCTTAATATTTATTGAACGAAGTGGTTCATTTTTTAAATTGTATTTAAAGTGTTTCTTTCATAAATTGTATTGGACAAAGTGTTTCATTCTTAAATTGTATTGGAAACAGTGTTTCATTTTAAAATTGTATTGGAAACAGTGCTTCATTTTTAAATTGTATTGGAAACAGTGTTTCATTCTTAAATTGTATTGGAAACAGTGTTTCATTCTTAAATTGTATTGGAAACAGTGTTTCATTTTTAAATTGTATTGGAAACAGTGTTTCATTTTTAAATTGTATTGGAAAAAGTGTTTCTTTCTTAAATTGTATTGGAAACAGAGTTTCATTCTTAAATTGTATTTAGCAAAATGTTTCATTCTTAAATTATATTGAACGAGTGTTTCTTTCTTAAATTGTATTTAACAAAGTGTTTCATTCTTAATTTTTATTGAACGAAGTGGTTCATTTGTTAAATTGTATTGGAAACAGTGTTTCATAAATTGTATTGGACAAAGTGTTTCATTCTTAAATTATTTTTAACAAAATGTTTCATTCTTAAATTGTATTGGACAAAGTTTTTCAATCTTAAATTGTATTTAACAGTGCGTTTTGTAAAGGATATAATACGATATTTCGTGAATTATATTACACGTGTTCTTTGAAAAACATTATGTGTTCCTTTCTTAGATTTTATTAGATTATGTCTTTTTTATGCTATAAGACCAAAATTAACGTTTCTTTTTTAATTATTCATTACAATGTACAAGTGGTTCTTTTTTAATTTACAATGCACATTATTTTATTTTATACAAACTATATTGAATAATGCGTTTCTTTTTTAAATTGATTTCTATATAACATTTCCATAGCGATCTATATTGGCCTCGTCTCTCTTAGAACTATGTAAAGTTGAGAATGTGAAACTCCACTTGAGAAAAGCTAGTTACGGATCTGCTACAGTTAAGAGAGCGCATCACTGATGACAGATAACTATTTCAAAGTTTAGATGCTTCCGTTTTTACCAACACATAGCGGCTTGAATGATATGACAGCAATGGATGATTTCAATTGATATCAACGCTATAATCATTTATATTATCTCTAATCAGGTCATTATTTACCTAACCCATTAACGACACCTAACAACCACTTTTTGTTTTGTTTTGTGAGGTGCTGTCCATTCATGTATCCATTAAATTTTATCTATTCATTCAAATGTCCATCCATCCATCCATCGAATCAGCCAGCCAGCAAACTAACCATCACATCCATCCATCCATCCATCCATCCATCCATCCATCCATCCATCCATCCATCCATGCATGAATGCATGAATGCATGAATGCATGATAATGTTATGCGCAGATGAAAGTACTTTATAATAATCGCCACCATACTATTTTACTGATAACCTCTTCAAAATAATAATAATAACAATAATAAATATAGTAGTAGTAGTAATAGTAGTAGTAAAATAACAACAACAATAATAATAACAATAATAATAATAATAATAATAATAACAGCAACAACAATAAAAACAATAAAATCGCCGACAACAACAATAAAATCTCCGATTTCTACTAGACTACTTACAGGATTAAATATGAAAAAAACCTTTTAATAGTTTAATTTTTTTTCTACACATTATATTTTAATATAAAAAAGAACAAAATCTTTTCCTCCTCATAACCATCTTAATAGTAAATCAACTCAAAACATCAGCAGTGGAACAATATCATAAATCTTTTAAACAATAATCAGCGCTTTCATGATTTTATTAGTTGTATTGTTGACACAATTGTATAATTATTGTAAAGATTATTATCTCGTTTATCATTACGCTCTAGATATGATCCATATCATCTTTACACCAATGAACCTCTCACATAAAATATGTATGTTGTTCACTGATTTTTTTTGTAGCGGTTCATTGGAGCGCAGACTAGCGTTTCAGTCGTGACAGACCACCCATACCTAAATTACGCGATTTCAATGTATTTAAAAGAAAAATTTGAAAAAAATAAATATAAAATAGTTTGGTTATTTAAAAAAAACGTTAACTGATATACAATAGCCACACATTTTTTAAGAAGAGATATTTTATTTAGATTGAACGATGCATAAAAGAAATTGTTAACACAAAGCTTTGTTCGTAAAATAGAATTGAAAATGCTATATCCACTTTTATCTGTTTTTGGATGGGTTCTATTTTATTTTATTTTCATTTATTTTTATTTAAAATATCAAAATTGAAATTTAAAACATTTAAACATATTAAAAACTAACAGGATTTATTGGTAAAATTACGGATTTATTCTTTCGTGAGCATTTTATTATGTCTTTAAAAATTTAAATAATAATGATAAAAATAATAATGGATGATGAGTCATGAATGATGAATCATATGCAAATTTTAACATTATTCAATTAATCGTTGTTCATATAACAATGAAACAAACATAATACATGTAATAAAACATTTTTATGACGAAAATGTAAAATTAGATGTACAATGTATGTATTATTTGATCTTTAAACTATAACATTCTTACTTCTTTTCGTCAAATTACAACATTGTGATATTAATTAAGGCACGTGCTAATTTAAATATTATAATGCAATACGCTGCAATGTGGTATCATGTTGAACATCATATTAGATTTCGGTCGTCTAGAAAATGGAATAATATGTAAAGAACAAGACACCTATTATGGATACACGAATATGATCAAATGCTTAGTATGTATAGCTATCTTGCACGTGTTAATTAAATACCCGCAGGTAGCAAGAGTCGTTGTTATGGACAGACAAACTTAGTATGATACCGTTGTAGTTAGCAACGGTTAAAACCAGCGCACGAGGAAAAGCCAAATCACCCACTTTAGACCTATATTGTATGACCTCTGCTCAAATTCCTGGGCAGATGGTCCAGACAAACAAGTTGCATAAACAACGTGCTTGAACATTAATTCAATATAAACACTAACATAAGTTTAATAATTATATTTAGTATTGATTTTATTGATTCAAATTTAAAAGATTAACATTTTAAAGTTATACGTATTTGTTACAAAAAGTTCGTTTAGTAAAAATATAATAATTAAAAAAAACAAATCCTGAAGACATTTCACGAAATTACATAAACAAGTTGTGCAATACATTTAATTAATTGCATACATGAATAAAATACATATAATTATGTTTTCACATGTTATGTCATCGTGTAATCTGTTAACTAGTAATTACGTATCAGCTAGTTTAGTATTGACACGTATTGACAACAGTTATCTACATGTGCATTTGACATGCATGCACTAAAAAGCCAATTTTTCTATTTTTAAATATACATTGTATGAGTTACTATTGTTTCTTGTGATTAATACATTCAGTAAATAAGTATTTAAACTTGCTAACATGCATTGTGTGATATTGTGCATGCTTCGTTGTTTGTCAACGAATGTGATTGTGTCACTATTGGACCTAATGCAAATAAATATTTTTGTTTCCCAATAACAAACAACAAATAATTTGAGTAATTAATATTAAATTATAATAGCATTTTGTTAAAAGAAAGTTAAATGCATAAAATTATTTGCTGCATATTCTATCTGATGCAATATAGCGATGTTTGAATTGCATGTTAAGTTAGGAAACACTGTCGCATGTTAGACTAGGTACCTCGCTTTTGACAGGGGGCTTGAACTCCACCTGCAACTCATCTTTCCCCTCCGAGAGTCTCCGAGTTTGAATCCGACATTTGAGTTCCTCTTTCAGCAACGGCGTCAACCGCCCACTGATGTAGGAGTTGAACGTCGCTTTGATGAGGATGTCATCCTCGGTGTCGAACACATCTTTGAAGAACACGTCGTCCAGAAGAAGACCCTCGTGCTTCGTCTCTGACGTTGCAGCCATTTTACGCACACTACTACAGTTTACGCAAACAGCTGATGGCTCGCTATGTGTCCACGAAGCCACGCCTCGAAGCAGAGCGTTACCCACCAAAACACACGAAAAATAGTCCCACAAAAATGGACGATTTGTTTTTTGTTTAGTTAGTTTTTCATCTTTTATCCTTCCAGTTGTGCATGAAGAAATAATCTTTAATGTTTGTTTATTTACTTTTGTAAATAAGGGTATTTTGGTCATGAATATGCAAATTGTGTGACGTAATATTTTCCATTTTTCAACGGTGAAAAAGAAATAATGAAAACACAATACTTTTGTAGTTTATGATCAGATATTTCAATAACCGTCTTACAATAGCGATGCATATATCATTTCGCTAATGTATGCATTGCTTTAGTTCAAATAATGTATGTCCGTGTGTCAGATCTGTTCAGCTCTTTGTAGTGACACTGGTTCCAGGGAGGTAACTCCAGGTAATGATTCTATTTACTGAAACGATCTGTCTTGAATACTTGCCAAGTCCGGTGAAATGACCCCATTAAATAATAATAATAATCGAATGACGTAAAAATATCAAATCGGAAAGTCTTGGATTGCTGCCAAAGTAACCAAAACAATTTTCAGCCAGCGACAATCTATAAAAAGAAATATGTACCCCTTAATCAATGCGCGTTAAGTAAAGATGAGATGACTTAAATATTGCATTATCAAACTGAACGAATAAAGGTTTCACGTCGGTCACATCTGATTGCGGATGAGCAGGTTACTGCAGACAGCTTCGCTAATTAGCACTGACCCACTGTACTCGTCTAGACATCAAATAATGAAATACCCCGATGATTGACATATCAACAGACAGAAGACAAAACGGAAATTCCACGCCGTTCTCTCGAGACATAGGCAATATTGATCGGCAGTCCAGTTAGCGAATCAACTAATTATTAATATGCTAGTGAGTGCAAATACAAAAAAAACGAAATTAACTTACCGTTAAATGTTCACATATCATCCGAAAACAATGCAATCAGCGAATCCAAAGTTGAAACACCGTGTCAGGTTCAATCCAAAGTGCATGTATATTTCCGTGTCTTAATCCATGTACATATTCATGTACATATCGTTGATATGAACACACCTTGTTTTTATCCACATATTTTTTTTCCATATTTAAAATCCACGAATTATCCGTAACCATTAGAATATAACGCACATATACTTGTATTTATGAAAAACGTTGACTTTGAAAGCAATGAGGTATCGTAATTAGCAATAAGTGCCATGTTTTCAAGTTTATCTTTGATATAACCGCTCGTGTAGATATCCGCGCTCGATTTCTCCACGTGTGCGTCGATATGAGGTGTTTAAAACGAAATAAACACGACAGACATGAAAACAAAGAGTAAGAGAAAATCAGGATGGGCAAATAAAATGTTCTGGGATTGGTCACTCGAGGCTGGACGTACAACATGCACCGTTCAACACCGTGACTCACGCGCGATAGCGGGACTGTGTTTACGGAAAACGATTTTTTTTCTTCTCCTAATTCATCAACAACTTTCATTTATTGTTTAACCCTTCATTTTACGCACCTACTTCTCTAAGACCCGTATTCAATCATATGCACTCGAGAATTTGTGTATAACAATAGTAATTGTCAGTCTCCGGCCGTGAATTATTAGTGAAAGACTGACAACGTGATGTCAGTGGTGCGGTGGCAGTCGCACAGTGCTATACTATTGATTAGTGACTATGAAGTATGTCATGTGGCTGTCCCTATGGACTACGTGCAGACCAAACAACGGTAAACACTACCTAGTCCGAGGGAGAGACATGTTTTTCACGGAGATACTTTGATTTTTTAAAACATATTCTATGGAGTACTGCACGTGGTTTTTAAAGAGCAGTGTTTTACAGAATGCATGTTGCACTATGACGTATATTTCGTGTTTGGACGTGTATGATTGTTCATTGCAAGTATAGTTTCAATTTACTTTGATAGTCTATGCTATGCCATCAAAGAACAGTAACTCGCTGCGGTATTGTTTATGTAGGTATGCTATTGGTTATCTGTCATTAGGTCGAGGCCAATCAAATGTCGTCGACCGTAGCATATTCATTTATTTTTACCTGGTGGAAATTAACCAGAAGCAAGCGATAATTATATATTTAAATGTTCAGAACGAGGCTATATAGTTATTTAAGGAAATAGAAATTTGCATACAAAACATACATAATTATACTGTTTTCATATTCGCTATTTTTATTATAGTTTGCAATAATACTGCATTTGTTTCGTTATTATTTTATAACATAACTATAACATATTTATAATTATGCAAATGTATAAAACCTTCAATTTATTGTCCATCTTAAAACAAGGTTTCTTAACATTTTATTACACGATTGAATATTTGTGCATGTGCTAAAATAAAAGTTTGTGTTATAAATGCTAAATCTTTTGTACATGTACTCATAAAATTGGATTATTTTAATAAATTACAAACCTTCATATCTTTGATTTAGAATACTCGCTTAACGATTTTACTAATTAAATAATAATTCACTTTTAGTGAACCAGTGATCATTATTTATTGTTAGGAAGAGTAGCCTATGTGGCAGCAGCGAGTTTTCTCTAAAAGAAATGTGTCAAAATTACCATATTTTTGACGTCCAATAGCCGATGAAAAGATAAAAATCAATGTGATTTTATGATTTTTTTTTGTTTAACGTCTACATTCAGAGCCAGACTGTTATAGCAGATGCCTCTCCCAGGTGCTATTTATGGTTAAGCCATCCACTGCACCTGGGACAGTATGTGTATGTGTGTGTGTGTATGTGTGTGTATGTGTATGTGTGTGTGTATGTGTATGTGTGCTTTCCGTTAAGCAGCAGGGGGTCTTTTATACGTACTCTCCCATAATAGTAAATACTAGTAATAATAATAATAATACTAATAATAATAATAATAATAATAATAATAATAATAATAATAGACTAAAACTAAAAGAAGGTGTGAAATTTAAAAACTACGTTTACATATTATAAATATTTTCTCTATGTGTGTGGCTATAATTGTGGAATCGTGCAAAGGCCACCGAGTGCGTTCTGGCTGATTGCACTGCTTATAATTACATGTATATAGAATTCCAGGATGCGTAGGGGAAAAAAAAAATCAAGTACGAGCCGTTTTTTTTTACAGTGAAGTTTGATTTGTTTAACGACGCCACTAAAACACATTGATATTTGCATGTATCGTATCATCGGTTATTGGACGTCATTCATATGGTCATTTTGACACACTTTTTGGAAGGAAACCCGCTGCCGCCACATGGGCTACTCTTTTTGATAAGCAGCAAGGAATCTTTTATATACACTTCCATAAACAGAACAGTACATACCACAGCCTTTGATGAACCAGTTATGGACCACTGGTTGGAACGGAAAATAGCCCAAACTACTTTTTTTTCACAGAGCAAATACTTAAAACATCTTTTTCTACATTTTTATTGTTTAATATTTATATAATATAGATGATGTTTTTTAATTTAAAAAAAATCTTTTTGTTTGTCTGAAATAGCATAATAGTTTACCGTTTTGTCAGTAAATGTGACAGAAAAGTTAAATATTAAAATTCTCCGAAAATGTCGCAATAATAATTATTATATTTATTTATTCTGTTTTGTTGTTTATCAACGTTCAACATTTCAATCATTATACCTTACTGATCAGCTATGCAGTTTAAAGTAAATATAGAATTGTTAAATTTTCAAATGATAAAAAGCAGTCTCTGTCTGAAACCAGAAATAAAAACATAATAAATATTCTCGACGTTTCGTCAACTAACTGTGGACATCCTCAGTAGAAAACTAAACATATAAACCAATAGTACAGCATTTACAAATTGTTAAATAAAATAACAAAACTACTTGTAACGACGCACCACAACATTATTCCGCATAACAAAATAGTCCTATACAAAATATTAATCTAATAATAAATAAAAGGCAGTATTGATATACATTTAATTAATTTAGCTTTCATCCAGGTCCTTTAAGATATATTAAAAAGTCAACATAAACATCCTGAGTTAATTTTTGAAAATATTTTTGTCTAATCGGTTCTCAGTTGTTATCTATAGAATACTGAATCAATTAGCATGACAGTTTAACACCATGGACAACATCATCATCATATTATTATTTAATATCATCATCATCATCATATTATTATTATTTATTTATGATGATGATGATCAATTCATGTTTTTGCAATCTATACAGAATTAATTGAGTCTGTAATATATTAATATTATATATTTAATTTCAACTGCTTCTGTCAGCTAACTGTTGAAACATACTATCTATGGTCAGAAACATACATGTATTTGAAAAGGTGTACTATGTACGAAAGAAAGTTTGTTTTATTTAATAACGCCACTAGAGCACTTTGATTGCTTTTTAATCATCGGCTATTGAACGTCAAACATATGGTCATTCTGACATTCTGAGGAAACCCGATTAAGCTACATATGCTATTTTTGATAAACAGCAAAGCGTCGTTTACGTGCACTTTCCCAGAGACAGGACCAGTTGTAGACCATTGGCTGGAACGGAAAATAGCCCAA
This sequence comes from Cyathermia naticoides, assembly GCA_033042655.1. Taxonomy (NCBI): domain Eukaryota; kingdom Metazoa; phylum Mollusca; class Gastropoda; order Neomphalida; family Neomphalidae; genus Cyathermia; species Cyathermia naticoides. Next base: position 10,141 of record JAUTWP010086845.1, read on the forward strand.
ACGTGAATTTACTATGGGAGTAGGAACATAAAGAATCCATTACCTGATGGCTATAGATATACCAATAGCTAAACAGTTAATAACAAACATGTTACTTTAATAAATAATTAAAAACAAACAACTCGAGATATTTACTAGGAAAAATACTTTATTTAAAACATTATGCGTAAAAATGTTTTTGTTTCTTGGACAAAATTGTCTAAAACTAAACTCAACACGAAAATTACTTTTAAAATAATATATGCATGCATGGTCAATCAACTTTTTTTCAAAGGTTAGGTTTCAAACACAACGTGTGGTATTGGGTGTAAGTTGGAGATATAACGTAAACCATTTAGGCAACATGTATTACAAAATGTGTTCCTCTCTTCCCACTTTGGCTTTTCTCTCAATGCCTCGATTTTGGCCACAAACATCACTTCATAAAATCAACATGATTTCAGTTTTCTACTGAAATGTCTCTCATAACTCAAGAGCATGTAATTGAGTGAATAAAGTTCTATTCTGTTCTTACACGAATCTTAGTGCAGTGAACATAATTATGATATAACCTAGAACAAATTGCAACAGAAGTTTTTTGGTTAATTTTGTTAAGATGACCCCACTGAACATTATATCCAAAATCTGTCAAAATCTGACACCGGGAAATGTGCTAATTTGTATAAATTCAATATGGCCGCCAATGTAACTTTTGATTCCATGCACATCTGTTCTGCATGGTTGGTTGACAATGCCATGACGTCATCATGGCACGGGAATGTTGGAGTAGACTTGGTTGACATGGCAACATAACATGTGATTTTCCAAAGAGTTGCATAGATTGTTACGCTCATCGTTGAGATCCGACAGAATTTGTCTCAAGACTCCATTTTTAACCTCGAGAACTTGTATTTCCTGAAATAAACAAAACATTCCATGAGACATAAAACAATAAATTATGTTTTTCCTGCCCCTAAAACGTCGTAGAAATAAGAAATACACTTAAAAATTTCCCCAACATTCTTTATCTAATATTTTCCAACACAGTGCCTGGAAAATAATTTTGTTATTTGTTTTTAAAAATGTAGATCAGCATAGGACAGAAAATGAAAACCTTTTAGCCTTATATCCCATCCACACTCATCCAATTCCTTCATATGCAAAATACAAAAATTTTCTCAGGCATAAACAGTTAAAACATGACTAAATCAAGATGAAATCATAAGATAACAATGATATATACATGTATAATGTGATATAAGGAAATGATATAAGGAAATAGTGACATACAAATTTGATATTCATAGAACTGTTATTAAAAAATATTTAAATTAAAAACAAAACAATAAATAAACAAGAATAACAAACAAAAACAACCGATTTGTTGAATTCATAACCACATGCACTTTTTTGTAAACACTTACACACAAACACACACACATACCACCACCTCCAAACACGCACACACACATACATGCTACACACATACAAAAAACAAATACACATGTATACACAAATGCACATACACACAAAACTGATAGACACACACATACAGAAATACACACAAAACTAATACACAGAACACATACACATATATACTACACATACACATTTACACACAGACACACACACACACACATTAAAATGCGTTTATTATTAAAAAAATTATTAAAAAGGGTACACCGCAAATTGTGATTAAAATTATTATTATGTAAAATCTGGCCAAACTACATGTTGTATTTATCTGTTATATTTAAATCGTATTTATTTAATTAAAACTGACCTGTTGCATGTCGCCAATTCTTTCTTTTTCCTTCTGTCTGAATTTCCTAGCGGCACAGCGGTTCTGTTGTCTACGACGACTTTTCTTTTCTAGTTCTTCTGAACTCAGCTGAAATCATATATGAGCATGTAATACTTTTATAAGTTATATAATTGTTCTCTGCATCTAAATACATGCATTATATTGATGAGTTTTAATTTTGTTCGGATATCCATGTTCTAGAACGTATTACTAAATAATTCTACAGTATTTATAGGAACGTATTACTAAATAATTCTACAGTATTTATAGGAACGTA
>JAUTWP010086955.1:0-12191 GCA_033042655.1 Cyathermia naticoides
GGATCTAAAAATTCCATTTAGGCGGGGCCTCTAATGACAAGCCTAAGTGACACAAACGTTCCCGAAAATATTTACAACGTAAAAAATAGAAAAATCGCAAAATTGAGGTGGGCGGGCCCGGGAAAAAAGGCCTAGATCCGCCACTGCCTACTGCAATACTCTTCTCAACAATATTTAAAAAAATCGCATTTTCAACTGAAGTATAAGTGCTAATGTGGATGGCTATCATGCAAACATTTACATCCATGGAGGGAATACATACCACTAGCACAACATGCAGAATTTCATATGTCTATGTGTTGGGGCAATCCTTTTATAGGGGTTATAGTGGGTACATCTTTTAGCTTAAATTTCACTTTTTATTGTGGCTTGTAACCGGAAGTAACACTGGTCATATTAAAATTCAAATGCTCTCATGGAACTCCACCCTGTGCATAATCCTTGTTTCCTAATTTAATTAGTGTAGTGGCCGAGAATCCTTAAAACGTATAGTCACTCATATTTTTAATACTATACGTTTGAAAGGATCCTCGGCCAACAAACTAATTAGTAAACAATGAATGTATGGTCTTCATGGATTATGCATAGGGTGGACCCATCAATAGTGACGCTGAGTATATACATAGACATGTAGTATAAGAAATGATATTGCACCTGCTGAGGTCAAAACGATGAGGAGTTACTGGTCTTGATGTAGATCCATCATTTCCATTTGATTTGGAAGATTGAGTTGACAGCACATTTGCAGAATTTCTCCTCTTTTCACGTTTCCGCAGCAAATATTTATGTAATCCTTCAATAAGTTCTCTGTAAGAGCAAAACGATTAATTTTACAACAAAACCAAAAAGGCTATTATTATTATAATTCATTTTTTTATATCAAAACCAGTTCTATGTACATTATGAATTAATATTCGCATGATTTACCAAGCGGGTGGCTCAAGGTTCTTGACGCTGTTTGTTTTAACATTAAGTGCAAACATTGTTTTTTAAATGGGTCCACGAGTAATGTAAACCGAGTTTTAAGTTTTTATTAATTTTGTGTTTTTTGTGAGATTATTTTTTGGAGTATTTGTCTGTTGGGGGGGGGGGGCGGAGGACGACAAGAATACTATTCTACAGTTAAATTTTAAACATATATCGACGTTGAAAGGACTTGAGTATAGATCTTCCTAAACACCTAATATCATTTTTCATGACTTCAAACTTTGACAGAACGTATTTCATTTTGTGTGATTAATCGGGCAAAATTAAAATATAAAATGGAACACATTCTGTGAATCTTTTTATATTGTGTTTTAATTAGTTGGACATATATACCTGTATCATGATCTTACCCAAAATCTATTTCTCCATCTTTATTGTGGTCAAGTCTGGCAATTAGTTTGTCCAGCTGAAGAGCATCTAGTGGAATGTTGGCATCCTACAACAAATATATGTGACACACTTATTCACATCTTATATTTCCTTTGCGTTTTATTATTATTATTATTGTTTATAGTTATTATTATTGTTGTTGGTATTGTTAGTATTACATTATTATCATTACCTAAAATAAAAGTGTCATCTAGCCTAATTAGGCTGATGAGACAAATAACACATAGCCTACTGGCACATAATAATATAAACTTAAAAAGAAAAACTGATGACATTTTAATACGTTCCTACCTAGCCCGAATATCACCTGGAGGGGAAAATCTTAGATGAATATTTGGATGGATATCACTGAACAACAATATCCATCCAAATATCCATCTGACCTGTTCTCCGCCAGAGAATACTCGAACTAGTTCCTACCCTGATGCCTCTTTCAAACTCAACCCTGCTGATTTTGCTGTCCTTATCCTTATCGAGGCGCGTGAATATGTCCATCATACGCAGGTTGTTTTGTTTGATGTACTCCATGAGGACCTCCAGCGGGTCTCGCAATTCTCGACTTTGACTCATTGCCAGATCTTCCAGCCACATGTCTCTAGTCCGCAGCAGACCGCCATACACAGCCACGAAGTTTGGCCGCTCTTTTTTCAACTCTGACAACAAGTTCAAAAACTCGCTCGATACACACAGGTCCTAAATATAAAGGTTGTATTCTGATTCTAATACTACACTCATTGTGAACCTTTAGACTATCTATAGATATACGCACAAGCCCTAAATATACAACATAGATTGATTTAAGGGAGGCCCCCTAAATTTAGCGTTTTTCAATTTTTTAACGTTGGAATTTATTTTGGGAACCTTTGTGACAGTTATTAGTCTCTTTGTCATTAGGGCCCCCTAAATGGAATTTCTGGATCTGCCACTGGTTGTATTGTGAATGTTTAAAACTGCAATCATTGTGAACCTTTAGATTATAGATATACACAGGTCGTAAATATAAAGGTTGTATTTTAAAGGTCCAGTACTACAATCGTTAGGGTTAGTGTTATGGGTTTATTTAGATGATGGTTTTAGTAGCAGTCCTTTGAAGTATGAAACTTTAGAACATAAATATATACTGTCGCATTGTGATGGTGGGGTAGAGGATTTTTTAGATGTGTTTCTGTTTAAAACTATGAACGATGGTAAAACATTAATTATGCATTTATATATTATAATTCAAAACTTTGTTTTCAGGACCGAATCATTTATAATCTGCATTATACGACATTGTCATATTGTTTTAAAATAGCATATTTTCTCTTCAACGCATACTTCTCAACATGTGTAGGCTTACACTATAATGACGTGCTATGATAAACAGATTACATCAGATAGAGTATTGGTTAAGCAATCTAATAAAGTAAAAAAAAAAATATTTAACGACGCCACGGGAGCACATTGATTTTTGTCTTGTCAGTGGCTATTGGACGTCATTCATATGGTCATTTTGACACATTATTAGAAGAAACCCGCTGCCGCCACCTACGCTACTCTTTTCGATAAGCAGCAAGGGATCTTTTATATGCACTTTTCCATGACAGAACAGTACATACCACGGCCTTTAATGAATCAGTTGTGGACCACTGGTTGGAACAGAAAATAGCCCAAACTGCAGCTGGGTCCACTGAAAACGGTCGATTCGATGACCGACCGCTTCAAAGGCGGGCACGCTATCGATTGAGCTACATCCCGCTCTTGAACATTTGTTTTATATAACGATGCCACTACAGCATAGCGATTGTTTAATCATCAGGTATGTAAAACATATGATTATTCTGACAGTGTTTTTAGAGGAAACCCACTCCCGCCATAGAGACTACTCTTTCTGATAACCAGCAAGTGTTCTTTTATATGCACTTTATTACAGACAGGACAGCACAGATCAAAGCCTTTGATAAACCAGTTGGGAACCACTGATTAGAACGGAAAATAGCTCAAACTGCAAATGGGTTCACTGAGAAAGATCAAGCACTTCACAGGCGAACGTCCTGCTGTCTTACAACGAGGAAAAGAAAGTTTTAACAATATCCCCACAGATTGTTTAGCATGTGGTTATTAGGTGTCAAAAGTACAGTATGTGTAACACGTGCAATGGTGGGTTCACAGTAGTATCCAAGAGTAATGTTTATTTTACAAATGTAGATGCCACATGTTTTTTTAAATAGATTTTGGTATTTATTAGGATGGTATTTTTTAATGAAGTGAATAAGTAAATCAGATTAAGTTGACAATAAATCTATAACACTATTCAAAAGAAGCAAAATATCATATTTGTCTGAATTTCCATGACAAAAACAACATGCTGTCATATTCTCCTACAAATGGGAGCAGCCTCTGATTCCATTGCGAGGATGCTTGAACAATTCTCGGATAGAAGCACATAAATAAATTTACCTGCTGTCATATCTTATTTTAGTATTTAATAGTAATTCTTAATGGTAACTCTCCTTGTAAACTTACATACTTTAAAAAAATAAACAGACCTCCGCTTTTGGACTCCATAATCGAACCACAGGATCGATGCCACTTGTTGCTAGGAGACAGTAGCTGGGGTGAGGCTGCAGACAGTTGACGATGGAGTCGTCTCCCCTGAGAACACGGACTATGTTTGTAGTTTCTTTCTCCCAGATAAAGAATGACCCATCATCTGATCCAGCAACAATATACTGACCATTGCTGAGAATGAGAAAATCAATAAGATACTTTACTCACAATCATGCATTGTAACTATTAAGACAATAACAGAATGTTAATGGTCAAATTTATGCTTCCTGAACTTTGTTAAGTACAGGTGTTTAAACAATGTAAATTTATGTATGTACATGTGATGCATAAACATTTGTACAAATCTCCAAATCAGAATGAGGATTCTTGAACAACTATTTTCATGAGAATCTCATAAAAATACCCAACTGCATGTAATAAAAAAATAAGGTTAGTAAATTTGAGCCTCAATATCTAACATAGAATTTCAAACAAATGAAAATGAATGTTTAACAATACCCCAGCACAATTGTTTAATCAGTGACTATTACGTGTCTAATATGCTCTAATATGATTTTCTTTGTAACACGGTCTACTTCCACTAAACAAGTTACTCAGCAATGGTTCTTTCATATTTACTTTTCCACAGCAGTATACCATTTGGATAAAAGATATTTCCAAATCTAATATCACACAAGAAAATTTAATATATTGGGGTTTTGAGGTGAAATTTAACAGGTCACAGAGGTTACCTTCCAAAAAAGTTGGCTTCTTTGATATCTGTTGTTGTGTTGCAGTGACCACAGAATCTGTATTCATAGTCGTACGCCTCATTCCTCCAGACTTTCTCTTGTTCTGACAATGCTGGGGCTCTTCGTTTTGTTGATGTTTCCTCATTTTTGGAAGCTGCCACTTTCTCTTCTGCAATAACAATATTCAAATTATATATAATATAATTTTAATATGTGTATTTCAAGCTCGTAAAAGAGATTAAAAAACAAATCTTTTGTTTTTCTGAAAAACTTATTGTTTTGTCAGTTAGGAGCTGGAATAAAAACTGTACACTAATTTTGTACATGTATTTATAACACACAATAGCAAATATACTGGCAGCTATAGAAAATGCAGCACTTTTATTTGGTTCATTTTTGTTTTGTAGAGAAGCAGTGTGAAATATAGGGTAGAATGAATGCAACTGGATGGAAGGTTACGTTAAACTGTACATTGTGCACATGTTGAAAGCATGTTGTTATTCGGTAGAAGAATTCTTAAAAATCTCCAAAATGCATGAAAGACACTCGAGTGGGTACTGCATTTTATATAGCTGTCAGTATATATCTTACAAATGTACATGTATATTAATAAAACACAAAAATAGAAACATAAAATAAGCAGAATTTGTGTTTTATGTTATCATCGATTATTTGTAACCAAAAACACAAACAATCTTTTTTCCCAAGCTGAACATTTTTCTAAGTGGCAGCTCATTTCTAATACAGTGAAACCTCTCTAAACAGGACAACTACGGGACCAAGTAAAATGTCCAGTTTTCAGACTTCCACTTTTCAGGGGTTAGATTTACACTAAATGGTCACATTGGGACTGAATTGTTTGTCTGGTTTTGATGGGATTCCGGTTTAGATGGGTTCTGGTTTAGACAAGAGTGCACTGTACATACCGAGATCTGTCCATGAGAAAATAGCTGCTTTGATATCTCTGTCTAGTGCTTCACAAGCATGACTTTTAGCATATTCTGGGAACTTGGACTTGAAGTGCTGCAGACAGTTGTGAGCTTCTTGTGGCCAGGCCAGCTCATACAGGCATCTTGCTAACCGGAAGTGAGCTTTCAGGTGATTACCGTCAAGACGCAAGGCACAGTGGCAGTCTCGTAATGCTGCATACAGGTCGCCATCCCTAAAATCAAACATTTAATATTGTTATTTAAAGGTGTATGCAGGCCTCGAAATAACCGACGACATTGGTCGTCAGTGCCCTGCCCAATTGCCATAACGCCCCCTTAAACACATGGCTGGACTGGAAATAGTTTTTACGTGCTTACATCAGAAAAGTGTTCAAGCATGCCCCTCCTGGGCACGACATCCGGTCACCCTACACAGGAAACTGACAGCCACTTATGGCCATCCCCTGCTTGCAAGGCTTGCCATTAGGGCATCCCAATCCATAGGTCTTAGCTCAGCATGCATGCATTTATTATTTTTAAAGATTTATGACAAATGGTGTCTCCAACCTAATTTTGGATTTGATTGATGTATATTCGATGTCCAATAGCCGATGATTAAAATGCAATCAATATGCAGTAAAGGAATTGTTAAATAAAACAAACTTTACTTTAAATGTAAAATAAATATCTGGATCCAAATCTTACCATTTTCTCTTCATGTAGGCTGCAGCTCTGTTGCCATATAATACTGCTACATGCGGTGCCATTGCCAGAGCTTTGTTGTATAATATGATAGCTTTGGTATATTGCTCCTTCTCAAAACAACCATTTGCTTTCTTTTTCAATTGTTCCACAAAATAACCAAGAGGTCGAGAATCAGGTTTGTGTCTGAAAATATATAACTGTTGTTAAGATTTGTATTGATTCAAGATTATCGGTCTAGATGTTGTATATTTAGTTTGGAAAACACAGGTACAGAAAGGTTAATTTAAGATTTCTTGTAAAGGGATGGGATTGAGAAAACCGCCGTAATATAATTTAAGTCATAAATGGGAATTGTTTTAAGGCCATTGAATAACAACGTACAATTAAAATAAATAATTATGTAAATTTGGAATTTATAGCCAAAAAAATGGAATTTATAGCAGAAATTTGGAATTTACAATGAAGAAATTTGGAATATACAATTTAGAAATTTGGAATTTATAACTAAAAATTTGGAATTTATAACAAAGAAATTTGTAACTAAGAAATTGGGAATTTATAATTAAGAAATTGGGAATTTATAATTAAGAAATTGGGAATTTATAATTAAGAAATTGGGAATTTATAGTGTCACCTGCTTTTAGGAAAGGGGTCAAAGTTTAGTACAGCAAAACACCTGGATTAATCACTTGAACATTGAACATCTCAGCATTGTTTAATCATAGTCTGTAGCATAGTTTGGAAAGGAGTATGTGTCAACTACCTTTTGCCTGTTTTCTGTTTCTCGTCCTCTACATCTCGGACTAACACTGACGCTGCACTCGTTGATGCAGTTGGAAGAACAGAATGTTTCGAAACACCGTTTGTTACACCATTTGTTGTGCCATTTCGATGAATACTGAAACCATTTGTAGGTGGACAATTTGTTTCTGAAATACCAAACATCTAAAATAGTATTCTAAAGATTGATGCTTGTGACATTATTTGAGCCATATGTCATTGACATGCTATGAAAACTCAATACATTCATTTATAGCTGCAATAAACAAAAAAAACAATGAATATTTTAATTTTATAGAGAAATGGCTACAAATCAATCGAAAAAAGTAGTATTAAAAGAATTCATAACCAAATCCTGCTGAATAAAAGTACAGAACATAAATCTCACCTTTAACTGTACTAGCTGATTTGGCAAATTGAGTTGTGTCGAAGTTGAGAGCTTTTCTTTTCTTGTTAATATCAAAGAGATAAATCTGTTCACCTCCCAGATTAACAAGTAACTCGTTGCCGTCTGGGCTGAACGTCAGATACGTGGCAGCAAGAGTTCTGTATTTCTTCTTGTAGTCTGACTGTTTCTGAGGCAAGTGTCCTAAAACACACAAAGTGCACATCAACAATATCTGCAATATAAGTAGCGACATTTCTACATCTAGACATTGATAGGGGAATTTAATTTTATGCAATAATATTATATAGTATGTTAATTTTAGGACAAATTTTTCATTAAAATTACCCATATGTATATATCACATTTTGGAAAGGAACTTTTCATATAATAATATAAAAAGTATCCTTCTTTGCTAAATCAAAAGAAGAAAAATAAAAAAAGTTTTTTTTGTTTAATGACTCCACTGGAGCACATTGATTTTTATGTTATCAGTGGCTATTGGATGTCATTCATATGGTCATTTTGACATTTCTTTTAGAGGAAACCCACTGACGAACCAAAAGAAGGCATATGTTATATATATATTATATTAACTTCAAATACAATGTTCTAACAGAAGGTCAATTTGACCTTGAAATCAGCAGACACCAATCTTAACACATAACTACAGTATGTTTATATTTAGTAAAAAATTGTTATTTGTATCACAAACCTAGTTGAATACCTAGGAGTTTTGGAGAGTGTGCATCTTTTTCCCCTTTAGTAAACCAAAATTAAATCACTATAAAATGTTATGGATATTACATATATATACTGAGGGGCAAAAGAAACTTCACACGGAAATAAAGTTTTTCTAGTGAGATACACTTAAGTTTATGTATGTAGAGCCATTACATGTGACATGATTTAATACATTTGTTCTACAGTCAATATTCGTTATGGTTTTCCTTGTACAGGCATTCAAAGTCAGTGTAAAGTTTAACTCATTGCTATCTCACTAGAAAAACTTTATTTCAGTGTAAAGTTTCTTTTGCCCCTCAGTATAGATGGTTAAAGTTTTCACGTGAACATAAAATACAATGAAACCGCTCTAAATCAGACACCCATGGGAACAAGTAAAATGTCTGGTTTTCAAGGGTGTCCAGTTTTCAGGGGTTAGATTTACACCAAATGGGACACATTGGGACAGAATTGTTTGTCCAGTTTTGATGGGATTCCTGTTTAGAGGGGGTCTGGTTTTGACAGAGTCCACTGTATAATAAACACAAAACATGTAAAATTCCAACAGACGAAGGTTAACTAAATTCAACCATCCTACCTGCTACATAAAACTCTGCTGAGGCAGATGGGATTTCAAACTCGTCTGGTGAGAATAATGTATTCATCAAATTGAGGTTTTCCCATGCAGTCCTGGCAAAGTTAAGAACAAAGCTGGTAATACATCAGTTACAAAATAGCTTAAGTCGACTGATTTGCTGAAACTGCTTTGTTGTTGAAATAACTCTTGCCTATCATGTATTGACAATGTAAGAAGACCAAGGTAAGGTTATTTTTAATGCAATATATTTTGATGGATTCGGCATTCACCTATTCATAATAAGGGTGTTGGAGGGTTGTGGTGAGGAGGTTATGCTCCATACACAAATTTAAATTATTATAAAAATGTCAAATGAAATCCAGAAAATAATAACGTTTTATTAATTTGGGGGATGGTGATAAAGACTGAAAATTAATATTCTCTTTAAAAATAGGTTAATGTCAACTACTGTGAATGACTGCTAAGCAGACCATATGTACCATTTCCACTGAATTATAATGCCTGGTATTTCAAACATGACCAGAAGCACTGGAGACAGTTTAGTAAAGTAGAATAGCCATTTTTTTTTTAGAATTTATTTTAAGCATGAGTTATATGTTCAACAACAAATGTGAATCAACAAATCAAGCAACTGAACACAATGTGGGACTAGTACCTGCCACAAAATAGCTAAGACATCCGCGCGGCAGACTGTAATCCTCACCGTCCACTGTCTCCAGATGCGGGTGCTCCCAGGGAAATCTGAATTAGCAAACATCTTACAATGTGCCAAGAGAAAAATCAATGTTTTAATTCCACCCAGTGCTGAAAGTTTGTGCTGTTAAAATTTAATTACTTATAATTATTTATCTTGTTACCATAGTATTTTCATTTTATAGTGATCCCAGCTAATTTGGGCCTTGGAGGCTCATACTAACATTATATCATCATATATGGTACAAGATGTTTTAAACTTTTGTGTTACTTCATTAATTTTTGACAGTGCTATATTTTATGGGTTTACATAAACTTTTTGAAATCACAATATTTAATGTGGGCATTACATATGTGGTTATAATAGATGGTTTACAAAAGAAACCTGCTGCTATGCATTTTAAAAAAGAGGCGTTACTTAAGAAATTTGCAAAAATAAAAAAGGAGCTGATAGAAAGAGGACATGAGGTGAGGACTACATTCCAAAATATATTTCAAAACATTATTAGAAATAAATAATAAAATTCTCGATAAAAATGTAGGTTTAAAATCCATAATGTGTTACAACAAAATACATTATTTTAGATATTCAACGAATGTTAGTTAACAAAAATAAATTAAATATTAATACAAATAACTTCAAACATGCAACTTACATCACCTGAAAACATCACTACAAAATATAATGTTTAAAATATTCAAGAAATAAATGCATTATAAAATTATTTAATAAAACATAAAATCATATGTATTAAATATTAATACAGATAAATTTTAACCAGCTAATTGCATCATGATAAAAAAAATCAACACAAAATGTATTTAGGACATTCGAGGAATAAATGCTTAACAATATTATTTAATTAATTAAAAAAAATATTAAAACAAGTAAATTCAAACCTGCTACTAGCATCACCAGGAAACTTCATGCTTCGAGGTGTTAACATTCTACGATCGTATATCCTCACATACGGATCGTTAGCACCAACAGCAAACAGTTCAGGTCGCAACTGGTTGATAGCGAGGCATTTAGCTTCTGCATATTCCCCCATGTGAGCATTCAAGTTCACTAGAACATTGCGAGGATTTGTCTGACTGCTTTCTGGACTTCTCAAATCATACTGCCTGTAACAAGTAAAACAATCATAAGATAATCAGTTCCAATATATTAAAAATAAATTGTATGATGTTAATGTTAAATGCATAGATGGAGAAAGCTGAGGGTACTACCACCCAACAGTCCTTTTTCCAACCATTTGCATTTGTTTTCAGTAAAAATGTGTTTTATTTTTTTTTCCCATTTCTGTGATTGAGTTATGCACTAGGGCTTTATCTTAAGTATATCTTGTATAAATACAGCACCAATGTTGTGTTTACATTTTCCGTAAAACTTTGAGTGGCAATTACTCAGTTTCTCTTCTCAGTGGACCCATCTGCAGTTTGGGCTACTTTCCTTTCCAACCAGGGCTCCACAACTGGTTCAACAAAGGCTGTGGTATGTGCTGTCCTGTCTATTGAAAAGTGCATATAAAAGATCCCTTGCTGCTTATCGAAAAGAGTAGTCTATGTGGTGGCATCAGGTTTCCTCTAAAAATGTGTCAAAATTACCATATGAATGACGTCCAATAGCCTCTGAATAACATAAAAATCAATGTGCTCTAGTGGCGTCGTTAAATAAAACAATTTTTTTTTTTACTCAGTTTCTAATGTCATTGCTAAGTAGGTCTTGGAATGTGACAATTCATATGTCTATTACATTCATAATAAAAATTAGAACTAAATTTTGTGACACTAACATAACAGTTCCATCTTCTGCAGCACTCCAAAACATGAACGGGATGTTAGGTGCTGTAGCAACCCTCTTGACACGCCCTGCATGGCAACTGAAGACATGTGTTGTCTCCTGCATGGCGATGTCATGCACACGAATCTTACAATCTGCTGCACCAGTAACAAGTATTCCATCATTGGAGCTGGGTAAGAACTGAAAGAAAACAGAAAATTTATAGAATTGGTCAGTCCAAATATAACATGTCAAGGGGACATAACTCTAAAACATTTACGTTACTGGGACTACTAACCATTTTGTACTACATAATAAAAGTATAATGAGATATATTTGAATACAGTGATAAATATAAATCAGTTTAGTTATCAAACTATTAATTGAAATTGTAATGGAATGTGTCAAGGGGCATAACTCAACATAACATATTAAGATGAGTGGTATCACCAACACAATTCTATTTTATAGTTATAGGATGATATATTTGCACATAGCAAAATTAAACAACCTTATTCATACGTAAATATGTTATGCTTTTTATCAGGACAACAAAAACTCTATCAATATCTGAACTAAATTAAAACAAAAATAAAATTATAGAATCAAACAAGATTAATTTTCTTAAAGAAAAGTTTGTTTTATTTAACAATTTCAATAGAGAACATTGATTTTTTTTTAATCTTATCCGCAGCTATTACCAGTTTTGGACGTCAAGACATTAATGGTAATTTCAACACATTTCTTTTAGAGGAATCCCGCTGCCACCACATAGGCTACTCTTTCTGATAACCAGCAAGGGGTCTTTTATGTCCTTTCCAACAGAAAAGTTTTTTTTTTTTGTTTAAAGACCACTGGAACACGTTGATTTTTATCTTATCATCGGTTATTGGACGTCATTCATATGGTCATTTTGACACACTTTTTAGAAGGAAAC
>JAUTWP010087066.1:0-12191 GCA_033042655.1 Cyathermia naticoides
ACACATCTGCAGCTTGGGCTATTTTCTATTCCCACCAGTGCTCCACAACTGGTTCATCAGACTGTCCTGTCTGTGTGAAAGTGCATTTAAAAGATACTTAGCTGCCTATTGGAAAGAGTAGCCTATGTGGATGCGGCGGGTTTCCTCTAAAAGAAATGTGTCAAAATTACCATATGAATGACGTTCAATAGCCGCTGATAATATAAAAATCAATGTGCTCCAGTGGTGTCGTTAAATAAAAAAAACTTTGTACTGGGTTTCAAGTACCATTCAATGCATTGGAATTTTAATTTCTGTACTGATTCTAACCAAAAATTAGCATTCTTCAAGGCTCTATGGAGGATGGGTGTATTGGATCGACCGTTATCAGTGAACCCATTTACAATTTGGACTATTTTCTATTCCAATCGGCTACCCACAACTGATTCATTAAAGACCGTGGTATGTGATGTCCTGTGTGGAAAAGTGTATATATGAAAAAAACTTTGCTTCTTATTGGAATGAGCAGCAGGTTTCCTCTAAAGAAATGTGTCAGAATATTGAGTTGTGTACCCAGGGTAGTGTGCTTGAACTGTAATAGGATATTAGCATGAAAATCATTAAAGCAACCAATCAATCAATCTGATAAGAATATCAGAAGGCTTTGTTTGTAATGCACAAGTGATTCCTGTTGCAAAGTGACAGGTTCAAATACCATTAATTATTTCTGAAAATCATTTTCATTATACAGATTCACTTTGGACCAATTAAATCATGCCAGTTTACACAAATCTGGATTAGACAAATGCTGGTTTAGTGTCATTTACTTTGGTACATTAAGATTGAAAGATTACTTCATTATATAATTTATTACTGATGCATCTAGAGAAATCACTTATAAAAGAAATTCTTTCCATAACTTATTTATTTTTGTTTTAACTGCCAGCATGTGTCAAAATAATTTTAAAATCATCTTACAATACTGTAAGTGCAGTCTAATGGTATTGGTCTTAAAATTGTTGAACAGTTGACGTATTGTTTAATGCAATATGGTTTAAACAAAAATTAACCAGTTAGAATATATCTTGTACATTTGTTTGATGCGCACCATGCTCCATTCTTCTGAAGCAACGATTTGCTGTATCTTAATTAGATCACGCGAAATACACTATAAATCGGCAAGGCGGGTCACCAGTGTCCGCCATCGCTAAGTCGTAGCGCTATTCACATGACCTAAATATGGTACAGAAGATCATTGCATCAGAAAATTGGAGTGTGGTGCGCATGAAGCGCATCAAACGAGCGTATACGATATATTCTAAATGGTTAAATATTTTTTAAACAGACACTGCCCCTTTAATATTGATTGTGAAAGAGGAGTACACTGAGATGAAAATCAGTATACATGTACTGATAGAAACAGGATTTTAACAGTTCCTAGTTTATTGATTGTTTTACACATGTGTACATTACACAAGTACATAACAACTTTCTTGCTCTCAGCATGAAACATTGACAAGTGATATTCTATAAATAGCAAGCGGTATTGACCGTTTTGCTAACAGTTAGAGACTGATGAAATGACCCAAGTTCGATCAAGCAACACAAAGTCAAAAACGAGTTGCGTTGCCCAACATGGAACACATTTTCAACAAAATTTAATGTAGACTCGGTTTCTTCTTACAGTAATTGCAAAACCATGTTTGCCAGTTTGTAGATGTGAAACGTTTTATAAAATGTTGTAAGCTGTAAATTCTTTTGGTACCTGGTAATCGATTCCATCATATTTGTCCTTTGTGATCCATTAGTAAATAATTTCTAGATTTACTGGTTTAATTATGCAACCCTCTTACATTTGGAAGTGGGAGCAGGATGTAGCTCAGTGGATAGCGTGCCCGCCTTTGAAGCGGTCCGTCTTTGGATCGGTCCTTCTCAGTGGACCCAGCTGCAGTTTGGGCTATTTCCCATTCCAACCAGTGGTCCACAACTGGTTCAACAAAGGCTGTGGTATGTACTGTTCTGTCTGTGCAAAAGTGCAGATAAAAGATCCCTTGCTGCTTATCAAAAAAGAGCCTATGTGGCAGCAGCGGGTTTCCTAAAATGTGTCAAAATGACCATATGAATGACATCCAATAACCGATGATAAGATAAAAATCAATGTGTTCCAGTGGCGTTAAACAAAACAAACTTTACTTTCTCTCCACTAGGAGAGTAAAAACAAATTGGGTGGACTACTTTGATTCCAATATCAAATTTTACATGGAATTATACCAATAAATACATTTTTACATAAAATTAAATACATTGACTCTAATACTTGTACTTTTTATCACTGTCAACCAGAAACATTGCAACATTTATTTTGTGAAAGCCCAACAGTTTTAGAGCTCTGGAAAATCATTGAACAATTGATATTATAAAAAGGTGAACATATTCAGCTTGACAAAAACATCGTTATATTTGGTATTATAAATAAAAAGAATAAATTTGTAAATTGGCTTATTATTAATGTAAAATTATGTATATTTAGAACAAAATTAGAACATTCAAAACTTGATAAAATTACAGTAATAAATTTCATTAACGATAGGGTACAAATAGAAAAATAGTTATTATATAAAACATGTTTACATACAGATTTTGATCGAAATTGGGCATCATGGCAAAGCGTTTTAGAATTATTCAATTAAATTTATATACAAATTAAATTAAATATAATTATTATAATATAAGAAGATCGGTTTCAAAAAAATTCAAGATTTCATGTTTGGAAATACATTTAAACTAATCTCCCTTCTATTAATTAATTTATTCATCTTCTTTCTGTGCTCCTTCCTAAAAGATTTCATTTTCTTTCTTTTAGTTCTTTTTTTGGTTTGTTTTTTAAATTCTAAGCTCGACCATTTATGCAAGTTTCTGTAATCTATTTATATAATTAAAATTTTAATTATGTTTAATTTTTTTAAACGATGATTCAGGGCACCCCAACCCTGACATCGTCAAATGGTCTGGTTACAATAAATATTGTTTTTAAAATAATAATAAATGGGGTGTACATCACAGATTATGGGCAGAAGGTATAACTTGCGAGGGAATTGAGCTAGATGCATATTGTTTTGTGTCTTTACCTAGTTTTTCAGAGTCAATGAATCCAATTAAACCGTTTTTAACACCAATACATTATTATGTAGTGGCAAAATCCAATAAGGCTGCCAATATGGCCGCCACATCATTGTTCTCATGTTGTCATTTTTCACATACTTGACTAATTTGATAATGTTTTGTCTTTACCTAGGTTTTTTTGGCGTCAAGGAATCCATTGACAGCAATGTATTTCTCAAGAAACGAAGTGATCATAGAAAAAATTAATATTGTGTAATGTTATTATATAACATTGGAATATATAACGTATCAACAAATTCACTGTAATTGATAAAATTAATATCTGTAAATTCAGTCTGTGAGTGTTTTTAAAATCAACTGAATCCTAATATATATAAATCGTTAAAACAATTAAACATGACATAGTGTACATTATTAATAACTTTAACAGTCCTTTAATGCATATAATTTTCTGGGAACTATTTAATCCTAGATAATATTAAAGACTGGTTTTCGGAAAGGAATACTATAAAGTTGGGTAGCAATACAACAAAAACAAATTCCATTGACTACAGAAGATATTCAAGGACTGAATATTTGGTATAATACTAAAATTCTTAGACAATAAAATTTTTATGATAATTAGATAAAAATAAAAGGAATCATGTTGTGTACATGATTTTCTCGACAAGAAAGGAAATATTGTGTCATTTGAAACATTTAGAAATAAATATTTTACAAATACTGGGAAAAGTGGTGTATCTCTTCACTTAAATTTGGAAAAATAGTAATTAGTACCTATAATGTCTTAAGCTAATACTTTATTGTTTAAAAATGGCGTGTTTGGACGTGTAGCTATTTCACTTGTTAACATACTATAAATGACTTCTGTTTCTCTTCTGCCATCTTTTTTTATCTATCCCAACTCAAAGTCAATTAATGTTGATGAAGACATATTTGTTTGTTTTTGTGATTCATCCAAATGTATGTTAACAAACATACAATCATTAACACGTAAAGCATTGCTGTTTGAAAAGATAAATTAGGCCTACATGACAAATCTTTTATCGTTGTTTCTTTTTAAAATAAAATTAAGTGTTGATAAATAATTAATTTGTAAATAAATCTAACTTAATACTAGTAGGTGTTTCATTTTCTAAAGAAAATTAAATCTTTTAAAAATAATTATGACACGCTTCCACTTTCTTTATAACTGAACACTAGAAATGTATGTAGAGGTTTTTCTTATAATTTTATCTTGAACCAACAATAACCAAAATATTATAATCATGCAAGGATTACAATCAATGATACAAGGCCCAAACTTAAACACAGATTTTCTGCCCTGTGGGTAATAAAATATTTATTAAAAATAAAAAATAAAGTTAGATGATAATGTCTGTAATTCAAATACAGTTGTTCAACAATAATATTTGTAAATAAAAATAACTGCACGGTGTTCCGGAAAATAATGATTTTTTATTTAACTGATATATTTCTTAGCTTGTGGTATAAACACAACATTATTTAAGTTGAAGGAACTGAGAGCCAAAGTTAAAACTTTGCTGATACAGGTAATAGATGTATGCTAATCGTACTAAATAAAAACACGATGCTAGCCCACATGGCCAAACGAGCTATGTTATAACAGTACGTTGTGCAATCCTGGATTTTTGGAAGGGGGTCAAATTGTAAACTTTTGCCATTTAAATACAATTAAATTCAATTAAACAGAACTTCCCACATATCTCTGTCTAACATAATACTGGTTTGACATTACATGTACATTGTATTTATATTTCAAATAAATATGATTTTTGGGGTCACAACATAAACTACCCCCTTTATTTATTGGTTCAGCATAGTAATCTGACCTTTTGAACTCTGGTGTCCTAACTATTAAAGTTTTCATAAAATTAATAAAATAAGCTGATAGCTACAGTCCTTGTCTGCAAATTACATGGTTTTTTTTAATTATGACTATTATTCCATTAGCTATGTCTCTTAATAAAAACACTTACATCAAATTTTAGCATTTTTGTGAAATTTGGTGGTTGGGGGAAAAACATATTGTCCTCCTATTTGAAAAAATTGGAGGTGACATCCACTCTAGTCCAGTGTGGGACACAATGCCCTAACTATCTTCTATGATGGATGCCTGCCTGTAACACAAAATGGTTTAGAAAAGCCTCTTTTGAGATTTCTCTACCATGGATGAAAGTTAAATTTATTATTTTAATCATAATGTCTCAAAACAGAAATTAGTTTGAGAATGTGAGTACATGCATTAATAAGTTTTTATTACTGTTCCTGGACAGATAAGTCAAGTTGGTTAAGGTCAGTCAAAGAGCGTATGTTGTTACATATAAATCTTAGAATGGTTGCAATTTTGTAGACATGTGCGTTCGTTTAAAATATTAGTATATACTATGTTTAATAAAGTGTAAATACATATTTGATACAAATTAGAAATGTGCTGGTATATTCTTAGAATAATAAAAAATGATAGATATAATGTCACTCAAAACATAGGTAATGTTTCTTGTTGCATGCAAATAATGTTTAAAGAAGAAAGTAGTGTATTTGTGTTTATTTCTAAACATTTCATCCAGAGTTTACTAAAACAAATTCTCATTAGACACATACTAGATTTTGTATACAGACTGTATACATGGATAAATGGATTTAATCTTTCTAGACATATGTTAAGTTTAAGAGGTCGCAATTTTGGGGAAATTGTCTTCATTGTTGTTTACGACCTTATGAAGTCTTTATCGACACTGGTTCATCAAAAGCACTACTATAATATGTTGTCCTGTCTGTGGGAAAGTGCATATAAAAGACCCATTTCTGCTTATCGAAAAGAGTATAATATAGGATAGGATAAAATATTTTTAATTGTTTAACGTCCACGTTCAGAGCCAGGCTGTTATAGCAGACGCCTCCTGGGTGCAGTATATGGTTGTATCCATCCATCGCGTCCGGGACAGTAAGCATAATATGTGGCGGAACCGGGTTTTCTCTAAAATAAAAAAACTGACAAAAATGACGAATGATTAAAAAGAAATCAAAGTGCTCTAGTGGGATCGTTTTTTTCTTTCTTTTTCAATTTAAAACGGAATTTAGAGAGATAACCTCATGTCTAGAAATTAAACCAGTCTATAACTGTGTTAGTCAAAACGTCTAGAAATTAAACCAGTCTATAACTCTGTTAGTCAAAACGTCTAGAAATTAAACCAGTCTATAACTGTGTTAGTCAAAACGTCTAGAAATTAAACCAGTCTATAACTGTGTTAGTCAAAACCGGTCAAAATTAATTAAAAAAATTAATTCCACCATCAGACTTGGGAATCCGTAATCTTAAAAAATAATATTAAAACATGTGACCTCACATTTTTACATAAAATAATTTTAACACCTTTTTGGGCATAAACAGTGATCTGCTGTTGCTGAGAAGTTAAAACTTTAGTCCTTGAAATGACGCGTAGTCGCTACATAGCTGTCGTTAAAAGCCAACCGAGATCGCTCGACGTGCATTAAGTTTTCATACGAATGTAAATTGAGCGCCAAGCGACAGGGTGCTCCCGACACCTCGCGATGAAAAGGAAAACGAGAAAATCTATTTACGACATAAAATTCGTCACCTTTCATTTCGCTGTGGAAGTGCTGCCGTCCTCCTGGCATTGTAACAAGCGAGCAGCAGTCCATTTGCAGCGGAGCTCCGCGCCAGATAAGCGTGGAGAATGTACTGAATTATTCATCCCACTTAAATTGCAGTTCCTCTCGCATAATCTTTGATCATACTGCATTGACCTGTAATCTTCTCCCAGTCTCTGATGCAACCCATCTGAATGTGTGTAGAATTAGATGATGTGTTGTAGTACTTGCAAGCTTTCTGCTATAGAGGAATATTGGAATCCATGCATGATTTTAAATATTTAAAGGAGGCTGGATTGTCTGCTAAATTGTAATGTAACGCATTATATTGTAGTCTAAAACATATTATTCAGCTTTATACACTGATTTGTTTTTATTGGCTGGTTGGCTGTTTATATGTTTAATATGCCAGGGCCTTACACTTGTGAGATAGGAAAAAAGAGATAATTATGTCAACCAAGGAGGTTTGATCCTTCGACACAACGACCTCAGACCTTTGTCCAATCGTGGAGCCTGTATTAAGTGTTAAATACCATATTTGTCACCTACAGAATGGTAGGTACATCCAATTAAGGTTCAACCACGCTGCAATGGACACACAGCTCAACTTTCTGAGCCGTGTGGCCAGGGCACATATTAATGTTAGTAGAAGAGGAAACTCGCAACCGCCACACTTTCAGATAAGCATCAAGGGATCTTTTATAATAATTAACTTTCCCACATAATAGCACAAACCATGGCCTTTGTTAAACCAGTTATGGAACCAGTGGGTTTTTTGGTTTGTTTTTTGGAATGGAATGGGAAAATGTTTAATGTGTTTACACCACCAGAGTTGTACAAGCACACCTCTCGTCGACACAAACTCTGTGATAGCCAAAGATATGGTAGTTTGGCTGTTATTCAATATGTAACTCTAACAATGATTGTATGTATACATGTGTCGGAATTACCATAATTTTATTTCACCTCCAGTAGCTGATGATTAAAAATCAATGTGCTCTAGAGGTGTAGATAAAACAAACTTAATGTCATTTATGTTAGTACACCTTATTGTTAGGACGGGTGGGTAGTGGTGGGTAGATTGGCGATGGGACATGTGATGCACAAAAATTGAAAAAAAATTCTGTACTAAATTCTAAGGAGTGTGCCAGTCTTTGTTATTTTTCAACATATATTACAATATAACCATTTGTGATACTAGATGGGTTTCAAACGATATCTTGTTACTATAGCATGTGTGTTCGTAACATTAAGGTCTTGCGACCTTCAATGACACTAAGTTTTAACCAGTATCCGCCCACTGGCGAATGAAAATTAAAGACAGTTTAAATCTGCCTAAGTAATGAAATGTATGTAGTGCAGCTTGTAACATGAGCAAAAATCCATAGTCTTATAGGACTAGTAAAAGAAAAATAGAAGACATTTGAAAAACATCTACAAATTCACAGAAAAATTAAGACAGGACGGATCACAAAATCGTTTGGCTATTTACCATCTAATAAAGGTATTGAAAAAAAAACATTCAACAAAAATAAGGAAGCGATATGCAATACTGTAACTGTGGCAATTCATGGAATAAAAATCTTTTAAAACAATATTCAACAAAAATAAGGAATTGTGGAAGATAGCTGGAGGGAAGAAATACCAAATAAGAGTGGCTAATAAAGTACAGGATTAAGACTATGGATGTGAAGATCTCATGTATTCAAATTCGCAGTTCATACTTCAGTCAGTGGCGGACTGGCCCACAAGGATCCTGGGATATTCCCTGTTAGGCCCACAGTGATGGACTACGTTTTGGGAATATGTGACCTTTTTGTACGGTACCCTTTGAGTTGGCTTTTTCAAAAGTTTTTCCGGTAATTTTTTTTAGACCTTTCCGCCACTGTAAACAGTAGTCGTGTACACGTCTTCATTACGTTATACCCTTCTCACACAGAAGGGGCTTTTAAAAAAAATTATAACTGAAAGATTTCAATGAATGTCTATGAATTTCATAAACAGTTTAGTGACTTACATATGTGTTTTCAGATGAAAACGACGCAACTAAAGCCTGGTCTCAGGTGGAGTAGGACACAAATTTGGGGAATATTTTGTATCCTGAGAGCAAATCTTTATGACTTTGTCTGTAAATCTTTGGATTGTGTTTTCTGCAAATATATAATTCTCCATACGATAACAGTTTGTTGCTCAGAGCTGACTTGTACAGTAAAACCCCTCTAAACCGGACACCCACGGGAGCAAATAAAACGTCCAGTTTTCTTAGGTTAGATTAAGACTAAATGGACACATTGGAACCAAATTATTTGTCCGGTTTTGGCAGGATTCCGGTGTAGTGGGTGTCCGGTGTAGTGGGTGTCCGGTTTAGACAGAGTTCACTGTATTTTAAACTCAAGTTGGCTTTTAATGGCTTCTGCTTCCTGTGTAAATTGTTTCTATTTCTGATGGATGTTGTATGAGGTCGTAATTCTCCAAACCCCGCTGTCGTCTGCTTCTGGAGCAAGTGAAGCGAAAGCGCGGGAACCATTCTATGAAATTTCACACATTCAAAGTCATCATCGTAGAGCGAGGTCTGCACGAGGGAAAGTGCAGTTTGGGACCGTATATCACGCGCTTTCGATATATGTTTGTTCGGGAAACTTGGATAATTAAAAATCGACGAGCTTTTGAAAACAGCGTGTCAGAAAGCTCGTCAACGGTGTTTGCGAAATTCGCCGGGGAAATCTACAGCTTCGTTATTAGCGGAGCCCGATCAATGGTAACCCGATTAGGCCGACAACAAAAATGATTAAACTTACATAGCGGGCAAGATGGCGGCCCCGACCACCTGCTTTCCTCGCGCTGCTCTCGTGGAGGGCCGTGGAGATGCGCGCGACTGCCCCACGGGTGCACGTGCCGCAGATTAATCCCTTGTTTCGGCAGACAAGTATCGCTAGTCATTCAAATCTCCAGGCTTTCACAAAAATACTTTGATGTCAGTGAATACAATGGACGAATGTATATTTTGTTCACTGATTGCAAATAAATCGAATTTAGTTTCGACGATGGCAAATGCTGTCATTTGGTTCAAGGCGACATCACTCGATGGAATGCAAACTATTCCAGTTGTTTTACGTCTTCTAACAAAATGATGTTTGCAAATAGTGCGTTTGTAATTTGACAAAACCAATCAAAATAGTGAAGATCTTTTAAGTCTGTTGATATATTGCTCTGAGATTTTTTTTTGTTGTATTGTTTTTCGAATATGTGGGCTTCTATTAAAAATATAATACCCAAAAATAATTTAATTTAGTGGTATTTAAATTAAGGCACTCGTATGTTTTTAATTTTAAGTCTTGATATTTTTATTTAAATCAAGATTGTCTTGGTTTATTTATTTTTTGTCAAAGATATGCTATTAAAATATAATAAATCAATGTACTTGGATCTTTTATTTATATGTAACAAATGTTTCACAAGTGTTTAATATACTTTACAAAACATGAACTAAATATCAAAAGTTTGATATATTATGGGGCGCAAAATATTTATACTTATAAATTTAAATTAGTGTGTAGATTTTGCTTTGAATCAAGTAGTAGTAGTAGTAGTAGTAGTAGTAGTATTAGTAGTTGTTGTTGTAGTAGTAGTAGTAGTAGTAGTATAATAATGATCATTATTATTTTGTGACATATTTTTAATAGTTTAATTAATAAAAGGCAAGAGCAATAAGCTGATAAATATAACTTTACTATATA
Organism: Cyathermia naticoides; assembly: GCA_033042655.1. NCBI lineage: Eukaryota > Metazoa > Mollusca > Gastropoda > Neomphalida > Neomphalidae > Cyathermia > Cyathermia naticoides. The sequence continues at coordinate 10,476 of JAUTWP010087066.1, forward strand.
ATTTAACTGATGTTAATATAATATTATGTAACAGAGTTATATCAGTGTCTTATGTCATATTTTATTAGTTTTCATAGAATAAATATTTATTGAAATATTTTATTTATTGTAAAAGTTACTTTATTAAAATAGTTTGTTTATTTTGCAATTTAGCCAATCTAAATGTTTTATCTGTAAAATATTTTAACCAACCTAATTTTATTAATTTTTAATTTGTTTTGAAAATACTGTTCATATATTCTATATCTGACTTCATATAAAGGTATGAATTAATATACATTTTTTATTTAGTAAAATCAATATTTCAATCAGTGTAAAACAAATTTCAAATAAGACATAATTATGAATGTCGTATTAAAATGTGTAAGTAAACTATTTAAAAGAAATGCTACGAATGCATAATTATAATAGATGGACGTTTTAAATTACAACGAACTGATAAACATGTTTTATTTATTTTCATTTAATTAAAATGCATTAAAGTTGTATTATTAAAGATTACAAAAAGATAGGTTTAAAATAATATGACATACATGTATGTTATTATTTTCTGCAGTAAAAATATTAGATGCGTTTCACATGTTAATCCTAAAAACTTAATTTAATTCTAAAACATAAATATAATGATATTATTCTTCTTCTTCTGTGTTCAGTCTTTATATAAAATATAATGAGACCAATCTGAATTGTTTTATGTACAAAATTATAATAAAAATATATAGTATTTTTACAAGTGCTAATATTAAATTTTAGTCTGCTAAGAAATACCCTGTCATTGAGAAAATTGATATAATTTTATTTCAGAAATAAAATGTATTTTTTCTTATTATTATTTTAATATTATTGATATAATAATTGTATTACCATGCCAATGTAGTTTTTCTTTTGTTTATATTTATTTTCATTAAAACTGGAATGGGATTAGCGAAGAGGCAACGCCTATATTATCAACGCCTTTACCTCATGTGAATGAATATTAAATGTTATAATTTCTAGTTATCTATACAGTTGCACTAAGCCTCGAAGTCTTCAGATTGTGCATTCGTCTACGTCAATTGTTTTGTTTACTAATGAAATTTCCACTTGGCGAGATTCAACAGAACATTTGTCAAAGTAAAAACTCAGGCGAAAACTGCTGGGAGAAAATTAAATTTCAAAGACTAATTGTTTGCTAGATTTGAAGAAAGAATTATATCGGGTGACTTAATTACTGGTGTTTGGCTGTCGTTAATCATAGCAACTGATACTTGATTAATTCGAAGAAAACAGAAATTTTGATAAATTAACGGAGTCAGAAAAACCATCCGGTAACGGTTGTCACAAACTGCCGCCATATGTATGAAAAGCTTTAACGCATTTAACCACGTTTATCCTCTGACTAACAGATGTTTTGCCTTTAAGTTAAAGAGAGTTAAACACGATACATTATTCATACTATACATATGGCTTGAGTTGTGTCAAGGTCATGGTCATGTTCTTTACGTCTACATTCAGAGGCAAGATTTTATACCAGACGACTCTCCCGGGCGCCGTTTATGGTCCAAATCATCCACGGTGTCCGGGAAGGGAAGGTTGTGTTAAAGGTATTGATAGTATATATTCCTAGCCTTTTAACACATTATACTAGCGTGGCAAACTAAGTATATATTCCTAGCCTTTTAACACATTATACTAGCGTGGCAAACTAAGTATATATTCCTAGCCTTTTAACACATT